>CANJKZ010000242.1:0-262500 GCA_947471745.1 Closterium sp. Naga37s-1
GCAAGAAAGCAAGCTTTCTAAATTGCAATATCGCGGAAGTGATTACAACCAGGGCTCTGGTTATCAGACCAAATCGGTCTGATGGTCTGATTTTCAGACCTCCATTTTTGCTTTCATCTGATTTTCAAGACAATGAATTTTAGTTCATCTGGATTTTCAGAGCAAGCGTTATAGTTCGTCTGAGATTTCAGATTGCACGTATATTTCCGTCTGACATCGGCACCCCCCTTCCCCCCTCCCCCCTCCCCACCCCCCCCCCCCCCCCCCCCCCTTCCACCTTCCCTTCTCCCCATCCCACTCGAGTCCTTTGCTACTCTGCCAGCCCAACCCCAGTCCAGCAACTTTTCCCCCTCCCTAACCGAGGTCCCCTCTCCCAGCCCAGTCTAGCCCACTTCGCATCGCATCCCCATTCCCCCTATCCCTCGTGAATTCCAGCCCAGCCCAGCCCCCTCCCGTCAAGTCCTCCCCGTCCCCCCCCCCCCCCCCCCCCCCCCTCCCCCCCGCGATCCCTCGCACCTACAAATACTGTCCCTTCTGCCTTGCCATGCCACACGACTGTCAGCAGAGTCGCCGCGTCAGCGGCGTATGCAGAAACTCGTTAAACAAAAACGTGAGACATAGCTACAACATTTAGAAACTCGTTCAGACCATGCAAATTTAATCATCTGGAAAATCAGACAGCTCTCCAACATTCGTGTGAAATATCAGACCAAAAAAATATGCCCGTCTGAACGTCAGACGAAACGATTTTTTTTTTTTAGATTTCAGACAGGCCCAAATCCTAGCAAGAGCCCTGATTACAACGTCTGTCGAAATAATGAATTGTGACACGACTTTCAGAGGAGTGTGCAGTGCAGTCGTCATAGCATTTCACATCTCAAGTATACAGCACACTCGATAATATGGAATACATATGGTGTTCTAAACGGGAACAAGATACGCACAAGCGATCCAGTGTATAAGGGAGAGGAGGGTGGGAACTAGAGAAGTGAAAACTGCAAATGAGACTAGGTGGTAGGTCCCGAGGACCTGCCGAAAGGTAAAGGAGAATGTCTCCTTTACAGCAAACCCCTCTTCAAGTCGAACCACAATCTGTAAATTTTTTTGTTACAAAAAATTTCTCATATTGTGACACGACTTTCAGAGGAGTGTGCAGTGCAGTCGTCATAGGTCGAACGAGACATCAGGGGAGAGGTCGGCGGCGACCCCTCTCGAATGTGGTCAAGTACCGATCGGTCGGGCTAGATCGGAGAGGGTCCTGTAGTACGCGAGAGGCATCGACAAGCTCGCGATCGAGTTGTGTAATATATAGCTCCTTAGCCCTATCACTACGCCACCGACCAAGGGCTTTGAAGAGTCTGTCCGGCACTCCGACGTCGACAGCTACAGTTGCCGCCGATTTACGGAAGGAATGAGTGCCGAGGAGATCCGGGTTAAGGCCGACGCGGGCAAAGCCATCGCGGCACCAGCCCCGCACGGTAGCATACGAAGGGGAACGGTCGGAAGGGGAAGCCCCGGCACCCGGTTGGAACACGCGGATAAGAGGGCCGGTAGAATCTTGAGAGTAGCCCGCGAGGAAAAGAAACTGTTGGACACGAGAGACAGGGCAGTGGCGGGCAGAGGATGCTGCCACTGGGACCCAAGCACCTCTGCCGGCTTGGTCCGTCTTGGAGCGAGGAATAAATAGCCACATGCAGTCCCTGTCAAACTCGATCTGATGCCACTGGAGGGAAACCAGGTCAGAGAAGCGTAAGAAGGCCGAAAACATGAGAAGAGGGATCAGCCCCCGCTGGAATGTGGCCGGGTCGGATGACGAAAAATATATGTCGCAGATATCGTAGATTTTTTCTGGGGGTACAGGCTCTTTAGCCTTAGATGGTCGTCCGCAATGACGTTGTGCATACTCTTTCACTTGGCTAGAGAGTGGCCCGCGAACAGGAGACGGTTCGCCAACGAGCCAATGGGCGCACGAAATGGCGGAACATGTCGAACGGATAGCCGAAATAGGGGCGCCATTGCGGATCGAGTGCAGTAGGAATAACGCCGCGGTCAAATCACTTGAAGGAAGTAAAGGAAGAGCGTGCATGGTACAAAACGCGCAATATTGCCGCCAATATGGCTCGTACGTGCGAATTGTAGACTGAGCACGGAGATCGACGGTGAGCGTCAAGAGGTCCAAGAGCAGGGGGGCGAGCTGGTGACCTGCGTAACGAAAAGCATTAATTATTAGTGAATATTATTCGAAGGGCGTACATAGGAGAGTTAGGAAGTCCAGCCCCACTAAATGCCCAAGGATCACTTCCAACACACAAACAGTTGGAACCAGAGGCAAGACTAAGGGTTGCGGTGATATCACTAGCCCAACGGTCTGGGTGTAGAAGAGGCCACCAAAAGGCACTAGGCCAGCGAGGGATCACTAGGGTGAGGGAGGTTCTTGAGCGGCGAGCGTGGGCGAGAACGGCGGGAATAAGGGGTGGTGGTGGAAACGCGTAACAATTTTCCCCCAACCAACTAATTGAAAACGCATCCTGCGCGAGGGCCGCTCGCGAAAACTCCAGGGAGCAATAACGAGCCAGCTGTGCATTGGTGGGTGAGGCGAACAGGTCAATGGAATGAGGCCCCCAACGCCTCTCGAGCAAAAGGAACCAAGGACGCGCGAGAGAGTAGTCGTCGTGAAGTTCCAGTTTTGACAATGTATCAGCCTCGGTATTGAGCTCGCGCGGGATCCATTGGACCGTCAGTCGAATCTTGTGACGCACACAGAGCTGAATGATGGCCCGGCATACAATTGTCAGCTCGGAACGACGTGAGCCCCCTTTCCTCAAAGTGTAATAGGCTGCCTGGCTGTCGCTGCGCAGAAGGATGTGGCAGCGCTGAACCTCGTCAGCAAAGGAGGAGAGGGCCCAGAGAATTCCCGCGAGTTCGCGAAGCGTGCTGGACGAGGCGACAAGAGCCTGAGGTAAGTGTGATGAAAGCGATCCGACGCGACCATCGGGTGCGGAATAGCAAGCCCCCCAAGCGCTGTCGCTCGCGTCCACATACATCACGATGTCGTATAGATATGGATTGTGAAAACACGAACCGTTGAACACATCGAACTGGGAGAGCCAAAAGCGCAACTCGTCAATTGACTCCGCGTTCAAGAGGACTGAGTCTCCCCAGGATGAGCAATCCGAGATTTGTGAAAGTAGATTGTGCGAAAAGGCACGCGCGAGGGTGCCGAGGGCGAGCGCCATAGAGGCAAGCATGCCAGTAATGCGAGCGACGCGTCGGACCGGGATGCGCCGCCCCCGCCCGCCAAGCGTGCAAGTCTGTTGGAGCTCGACAAGCAATCGCTCTCGTCGATCAGCGTCGACGGAGAAAGAGGTTGTGCGCGTGTCCAGTCTGAGTCCTAGGAATTTGAGGCACGGACTTGGCTCGAGCTGCGATTTTTTTGAGTTGACGACGAATCCGGCCGCTGTGAGGTCGGCCAAGATGATAGCTCGATTGCGAAGGGCCTCAGCTCGAGTGGCATTTATAAAAAGGATGTCGTCAACATATGGGATAAGTCGAATGCCTTTGCTGCGCCAGCGCTTTGCGAGCTGCTTGATTAGTTGGGTGAAGACAAACGGCGCAGTGGCCAGCCCAAAAGGCAGGGATAGGAACTGATAGCGTTGTCCTTGGAGGGTGAAACCAAGAAACCGCCAATATGCGGGGTGGATGTCCACATGGTGGTATCCGGCCTTCAGATCGATGGTGAATAGCCAATCGTCTCGATGCACCAAGTCGGGCACCCGGTTAAGGCCCTCGTAACGAAATCGTGGGACGGACAAGAATGTATTCACGTGTCGAAGGTCCAATATGAGCCTCTTTTTTGAAGGTTGGACGACTACATTTAAAGGGCTGACGCATGTGAGGGGTTCCGACGGGGGCACCATTCGGGCCGCTCCTGTCGCTAGTAGCTCGGTGACTGCCTCGACCGCAAATGCGGTAAATTGAATGGCACCCGAGTGGTTTGCCGCGTGGTGGGGAGTGGGCTCCGAGGATGCCCACGGAAGACGGTAGCCGGATGTGATTACTGACATGATGAAGCGGCTATCAGACCAGGCGGCCCACCAGCTGGCGCACGCACCAAGGCGACCACGCATGAAAGGTGTGCCGGTGGGTGAAGTGTCGAGAGCGGCGAGGACGTCCAGCTCTGAGGGGTGCAGGGAGGAGCGTACGAAGAAGGGTGAGTGTTGAGGCCACGTAATCGTATCTTATCATCTTCTTCTTCTTTTTTTTTTTTTTTTTTTTTTTTTTTTTTTTTACTCGTCTCTTTTGCATTACCTCCTGCCTTCCTTTCTTCTCTCTCTCTCTTGAACCCCTTCTCCTCCTCCCTCTTTCTTCATCTTCTTTCTGTCTCTCTCTCTCTCTCTCTCTCTCTCTCTCTCTCTCTCTCTTTTTTTTTTTAGTAGAATCGCATCGGTAAAGTAAAAAGGGGCAATCATTTTTAAATAAGACAGTTGCTTGTAGATCTGAAAAATTATAACGGCATAATCATACATAGATCTTCACACAATCTTAGTGGGCCTATTGGCGCCCTGGCCACGCTGGGGGCAATCCGCGATCCCATGTCCGGGTTCGCGACAGTAGAAACAACGCCCGTCACCGTCACGGCGCCACGTGTTCCAATTACGCTCTCCTTGGCCTCGACCACGAGGGGGAGGGTCGCTACGGGAGCTCGCATGGGTGGGGCGATTAGGTCTCTTTTTGTTAGCCGCCACGATTTGAGTGGCAGCCTTTACATTCTTATCTTCCACCACTTCGCCATATTTAATCTTTAAGGCCATATTGGCCACCTCAAAACCACGTTGGTCGGCGGTAAAGAGAAAATGAATCTTTTCCTCCGCTTCGTCAACTATTTGCTGGAGGTAGTCGGCGGCTTGCTCGCCGCCGCTAGAAGGCAAAACAGAAATGGCGTGACGTGCAATAGCTTGAATACGCTCGAAACTAAAAAGTTGCGTGCGGATACCATCACTTTTCACTAAGGAGGAACGCAGCTGGGGGCGAGCAGGGGGGATGGGAGCAAGGCTGAAGGTGGCAGAGCTGGGTTTGGGACGGGCTGCATTACCTTCATCCGAATTCTCGATGGGTGCGTTGTCGCCCGCGTCGTCGCCATCGGGTTCGTTGGCCGGAGGGGGGGAGGCGAGAGCGTGGTGCTGCCGCTGCTGCTAGCGGGACGATCAGGTCCTGAAGGCGGTGCGGGATCGCCGTTATTTCCGCGCTGGAGAGCAGCGAGGAGGCCGATGACGTGATGTATGGCTTCGTTGTTGGCGGCGGCAGGAATTTCATTGTTGGTATAACGAGTGGAATAATTTTCTGCTGCGCGGGGCGCTGTAGATGCAGTGGAGCGCGCTGAAACACGTTCGCCAGCAGCTCCCGTGAAGATTCGCTGAAGGTTTCGCTGGGCTGCCGGGTCAAGACGCGCGAGAATCTCGGCAAAATCCGCTGCTGCAGAAGGCGAGATTCGACAATCCTGAGAAGCGCGCGGATTTGCCGGGCGAGGTGCAGGATCTGGGCGTCGAGATTCTCGCCCTTGGTCCTGATCCTAGCGATCCGCGCGGCGGTCAAGATTGCGATCTTGACCGAGATCGCGATCGCCGGCCCCAAGCGCAGGACCCTCATGATTACGGTCCACACGCGCAGGGTCGCGATCATTACGATCGCCACGCGCAGGACCAGAGGGTGCCGCGCGTGTGGCGTTTTCGGCCGTTGCTGGGGCTTCCTCGGGAATGGGCGCGACATTTCCGTCAGGTGCGTTCGTTTCGCCTCCACGTAACCCGTCCGCACGTCGTTCGCCGTGAAATCCGGGAGGAAAATCCCGACGGGAAGATCCGTCACGATCGCCTCCTGCAGCTCTCGGGCTTCGAGGAGGAGCTTGTCGCGCACGATTCAATAAATCCAGAGCAGTAACAGCAGCAGAATTTCCGCCACGGGGAGAGCGAGAACGCTCACGACGTGAAGAGGAGTCCCGATCCCCATCACGTTGCGGAGAACCACCACGACCACTGCTCCGTAAATTCATTCGAGAAGCGGGAGGCCTTCCGCCAACAGCGGAGACAAGTCCGCCAGTCATGCTATTAAAACGGACAGCAATAACGTCTGCTAACAAGGTGCTCCTATGCCCAGATCTGGGCATAGGAAGGGTTTAGTGTGTGCTGGTGGAAACTAGAGAAGTGAAAACTGCAAATGAGACTAGGTGGTAGGTCCCGAGGACCTGCCGAAAGGTAAAGGAGAATGTCTCCTTTACAGCAAACCCCTCTTCAAGTCGAACCACAATCTGTAAATTTTTTTGTTACAAAAAAATTCTCATGTCCTAGCACTAATATAGCAAAGGCTAGCTAGGCCGAGGCCGCGGGACGGCGCAAGGTCGGGTGCATGTTTGGGGTTGGAAAACCCGAAGGGGACGAGAGGTCGTCGGACCGAGCCTGAACTCTGAAAGTTGGAGTTGTACACGCATAAGGTGCCTCAGTAAGGAATTAGGGAAAATTCCTTACAGCAACCATACCGCCAAACTGTGTTTATTTGAACTGTACTGTCGAAGAGGGCAGAAGCATGGTGTATGATTTTAGGTCTGGTCTCGAGTCGACTCTGGATTGGGCAGCCCTGACTGACATACCAGAGAAAGGCGCCCACTCTTCCCAAACAGACAAGTGTCACTCAAAAACTAAGATCACCTTATGCATGGTCGATCCAGGAAAGAGTATCAATCAAGTGGTGCACAGAACTATCCAGGTAATGGTGTAGCCAGTGAAAAGAAAAAGACCAACAATGACGTCTATTTTGACTGCAAGCCGGTAGTTCCCTTCTTTGGCTCTGTCGGGGTTGGATTGCCTCACATGGTAGCCAAACAACCGGAATCTCTGCCAAGACAAGGCACCAATCAGTTGCGGAAAGAGAAGGTTAAGATCGATGTTATCTAGGAACAACAGGGAAAAGCAGCAAAATACCATTTCAAAGTAGCAGCCTATTGGGACATACCAGCAGGCCCGGGACGTTCTTCTTCTGCTTCTCCTCAGCCGCAGCAGCCCTCCTCTCCACTGCAGCTTCAGCAATGGCTTCAGGGTCATTACTATCAACGCCATCCCCGTCGTCCCCAGAACCCATCAGCTTCTCACCCGCTGCCTTGTGGGCAGGCGAGCGGCGCTTGAAGGAGAGGGCGGGCGGCAGCGAGTCGGAGACGAGCTCCTGCACGTTCTTCTCGATGCGCTCGGCGATGCAGAAGGCAACGAGGGTCTCCATGGTGCACAGCCAGATGACAATGTACGACACGATCATCAGATACCCAAAGTTGGTTATCGCTGACGTGCGCGGCAGCTGCACCCATGCCATGCAGGGGAGGGGAGGAAAAGGACGGGGGGGAAGATGGATTGAGGAGGGGTTTGCAGGGGCAGTGTTGGATGAGCGAGGAAGCAACGGATTTGGTTTTGGAAGAGGGTGCTGAGGTGAGAGAAGGGGGAGAAGGGCGGGGAAGAAGGGCAAAGGAGAAGGTTGTGGAGGACGGGGTGAAGGGAGAGGAGGGTATTGGACGGAGGGAGTGGTGGTGCGAGGCTGCTGCGGCAAGGCGAGAGGAGATTAAGAGCTGAGTAACAGAAGGTGGGGTGTGGGGGAGGGAAGGGGGAAGAAGCTTGTGCGAATTGACTGGCAGTCGATGATTTTGAGAAGAGCGAGGGGAATGTGCGTGAGGGGCGAGACCTGGCCAACTGACCTGGCCGTCAATGACAAACTGACCTGGCCGTCAATGCCGAACCTGACTGTCAATGACGAACCTGGCTGTCAATAACGAACTGAATGGCGACGAGGGCGAGGAAGAGCGTGAGGCACGCCCCCAATCGAATCTCAAGATCCTCTGGCTTTGCTACAAAGGCCGTGAATGTGAGATAGACGCTCAGGATGACCGGCAGCAGCACCTGGTGGGGCGGGGGAGGAGCAAGTGGCAAGAGAGGAGAGAGAGGCGAGAGGAGAGAGGAGGAGGAGGAGGAGGAGGAGGAGGAGGAGGAGGAGGAGGAGGAGGAGGAGGAGGAGGAGGAGGAGGAGGAGGAGGTGGGGGAAGAGGAAGAGGATGAGGGAGAGGAGATAGGGTGTTCGTACACAAACATGTTCAGGGACGAAGGGCAGGCAGGCGGAATGATGTTAAAGAGGGGAGAATGGCAGCAGCGAGTGAGGCAGGGGAGGCAGCGTACGGCGATGACGTAGACGCCGCTGGTGCGTTGGATGTGGATGGTGAAGATGCACGTGGCGCTCTGGTTGCTCGCTGCCCCACTGCTGCTGCTGCCCGTGTTGTCCGGTATGGCGTTCCACGGGTCCTCTGTGGGCACGGGGGAGCAGCAGCGGGCAACAGGTGATGGGGCAGGTGGGAGGAGCAGGGGATGGGACAGGGGTAGGGGAGAGGGGAGGGGAGCGCAGAGGGAGGAGTGAGAGGAGAGGAAGCAGAGGGAGTGTTCTCAGGCATGGTATGATGCGTTGGACAGCTTTGCACACGAGACACATACACATGCACACATGACCACACCCACTCCAGGACCCATGCACGCGTGCACCCACACACCTGCACACCCACACAGCCGCGCGCCCGCACACCCACTCACACACCCACACGCACACCCACTCACCAACTTATGCACATGCAGACCCACGCTCCCACGCACACACACGTGTGCTCACCGGGGTGGTAGGAGGCGGAGGTGCTGACAGTGGTGTCAGAGGGAGTGCAGTCGAGCGCCACACTTTCAATCTTCCAGCCCGTGACCTCATCATTCACGTACGTGCCTCCCCCTCCCCCCAGCTGCCCGCCCCCCTGCTCCGACTGCCGCCCCGAGTTGCTCCCCACCAGGTAGAACTCCCCACTGCCCTCCACTGCCACCACCAACCGCAGGATCTGGGGGGTGTGAGGGGGGGCGAGTGAAGTGGGGAGATACAAGGCAGTGGAGGCAAGGCGGGGAAGAGAGAGGAGAAGATGTGGAATACGGTAGATAGGGAGCAGGGACGGAGGGAGGGAGCGAGGGAGGGAGGGAGGGATGGAGGGAGGGAGGGAGGGAGGGAGGGAGGGAGGGAGGGAGGGAGGGAGGGAGGGAGGGAGGGAGGGAGGGAGGGAGGGAGGGAGGGAGGGAGGGAGGGAGGGAGGGAGGGAGGGAGGGAGGGAGGGATGGAGGGATGGAGGGATGGAGGGATGGAGGGAGGGAGGGAGGGAGGGATGGAGGGAGGGAGGGAGGGAGGGAGGGATGGAGGGAGGGAGGGATGGAGGGAGGGAAGAAGGGAGACTGCACGCACAGATGCGTCGCCCGCTGTGCATGAAACGCACGTGCGTGGTTGCGGGTGTTTCTTTCAAGAGCATTTGGGTGGAAGGTGAGAATGGTAGTCGACAGGGTGGCAGTTGAAGGGGGCGTGGAGAGGAGCCATGGAGAGTTACCTACCTGGGAGTCGAAGGGGAATCTCCGGAAGGCAAAGGGCGAGGAGAAGGTTCCTGCGCGGTTTGGAGAGGGAAAGAGACCGAGATGGGAGGGAGAGGGGGAGAGGGGGAGGGAAGGAGATGGCAGCGGATTGGAGGTGGCTTAAGGACAGACACGCCAGCCTTTTCAAGGGCAGGGCGGCCACTGGAGGACAAGGGCGACAGAGCAGAGCAGAGCAGAGCAGAGCAGAGCAGGGGGTTCGGCAGCAGAGAAAGGGAGAAAGGAAGAGCCAGAGTGGCATGCAAGGATGCGACGCACCTTCAACGATGGACTCTCGGTCGACGGCACTGGCATCGGTGCTGTAATCCCCAAAGAAGAATATGCTCTCTGCACGCACACACACGAGGACCCGAGGGGCACACAGGGAGGCGGAGATATATTTGCTGTGCCATGCACGTGCCATGAATGTGCCATGCATGTGCCATGCATGTGCCCTGCATGCTTCTGAGCGAGCATCCGCCATATGGCATGGCATGGCATGGCATGGTGGGGTCAGGCACGAGATACAGGCATGGGGGGGAAGAGGAGGTGGGGCGGACCAGTTTGGTAGCGGTCTTGCGGATAGAGGATGACGTTGGGGATGGTGAGCGAGGGGATCCAGAGGGCGTCGCAGCACGTGATGCCCGCAGGAGTGCACTTCTTGCTGCACCCCTCCATCTGAGGCAGGTTGTTCTGCAGGATGGGTCGCAGGGAGGGGGGTGGAACGAAATTGGTGTGGTGGTGGTGGTGGTGGTGGTGGTGGTGGTGGTGGTGGTGGTGGTGGTGGTGGTGGTGGTGGTGGTGGTGGTGGTGGTGGTGGTGGTGGTGGTGGTGGTGGTGGTGGTGGTGGTGGTGGTGGTGGTGGTGGTGGTGGTGGTGGTGGTGGTGGGAGATTAAAGCATCAAGCAGAGCAGGTGCATCACCTCCCCATCGCACATGCCCCAGCCCCCTGCTCGGCCATCCCGCTCACGGTCGCGTCTCCCTTGTCCTGCGCCCCCCCATCCACACCCCCATCCCCATCCCCATCCCCATCCCCGTCCCCGTCCCCGTCCCCGTCCCCGTCCCCGTCCCCGTCCCCGTCCCCGTCCCCGTCCCCGTCCCCGTCCCCGTCCCCGTCCCCGTCCCCGTCCCCGTCCCCATCCCCATCCCCATCCCCATCCCCATCCACATCCCCATCCCCATCCCCATCCACATCCCCATCTCCATCCCCATCCACATCCCTATCCACATCCCCCGCGCGTCATTCCCCCACGCGTGGGTCCCCCTTTGACCTGCTTGATGTGTTTGAGGCATTCGTCCTTCTGGCTGATGTTGAACCCCGAAAACGTCACGTTGGGCTTGCAGTCCTCCACAGCCTTCCACGTCAGCGCCGGCCCCATCGCCGACAGCACCTTGTTCATCGCCACCGTGTCGTTCACTGCCGTGCCACGTCATGCCACGTCATGCCGTGCCATTCCACGCCACGCCACGCCATTCCACGCCACGCCATGCCGTGCCACGCCACGCCACGCCACGCCATGCCACGCCACGCCACGCCACGCCACGCCACGCCATGCCATGCCATGCCATGCCATGCCAAGCCGGGCCGGGAGAAGAGCGCGGAATACTCCCACCATGAGACGCAACGATCAGTGCGCACGCGCGAAACGACACAACGGCACGGCGGTACGGTACGGAGGCGGGGAGCACGAGGAGGGCGAGGCGAACTAGCAGCACGCACCTCGCGGGTCGCGCCAGGTGGTGACGATGGAGAAGTAGGCGCTGTAGCTGTACTGGACCTCTGCTCGCCGCCATGCCATGCCATGCCATGCGCGCCCACAGGTGGGGGAAAGGGGAGGGGGGAGAGGGACGCTGGAGGTGAGGGGCAACCCAGACGTGGTTAGGCCAACGGCACCCGATTGGGTATGCCAACATACGTTTGAGCGGGAAGGGACGAAGCGACGCGATGCGCGGCCACACGGGATGGGGAAGGAAGGGAGAGGGGAGGGGTGAGGCCGCGCGATTGTCTAGAAAGCGAATGCCCTGCGTTTCGTGCAATGCGGATGACCCTGAGACTCGCTTGCAAACGGCAGCCACTTGGGAAAGGTCAACATTTGAGCGGGAAGGGACGAATGGCGGCGTGGAAGGAGCGGAGAAAATGCGCGCACGCGCGTAGGTACCGATGGCCGCGAAAGCGCGCTAGGGGGGACGGGGAGGAGGGCCGGGGGGAGGGGGAAAGGGGGTGCGAAAATGTGGGGACGACGCAGGTCGTAGTACTACAGAAGCGCGCGTACCGTCGACGGCGATGAGCTTCTTGAGGAGCACGGAGACGTAGACGGGCGGCTTGTTGTCGACCAGCCCCGCCGAGTACGGGTCGATGCCCTGCCCCACCAGCGGACAGTCCGTCTGCGCCACCGCCCCGCGCACTCCGCCGCCTCCGCCGCGGCGCTCATCCGCCGGCGCCAGGAGCGCGAGTAGCAGCAGCAGCAGCGGAATTGCCGCGGCACGGCAAGTGATCATCCGCGGGAAACGGCGATTGGATGGCGATAGCGTATTGATGGGGACGATGAAGGAGCCCATGCTAAGGACCCGTTCTACCAGTCGATTTTTGAGTCGACTCAAAAGTTATACCAGTCCTCGAATTGCCAACCGTGGTTCGCTCCAGAAAGCAGTGCTATTGACAGTGACCGCGGATATCTGGGGAATAGGAATAATAAGGAGCAAGAGGGCCAACCGTGGTTCGCTCCAGAAAGCAGTGCTATTGGATTGGATTGGCAGCTTGAGATGCAATGCAATGCGGGGCGGGGTGTGTCATGTGTGGTGTGGTGTGGAGTGATGGCGCTGCGGCTGTGAGCCGACCGACGGACACAGTGTTGCAGTGAGCGGATGATTGTGGTAACGGGTGCGCGCGGAAAGGGCAAAGGGGCGAGGAGGGGATGAAAGGAGGGTTGCTCGGGGGAAGATGTGTCGGGTCGGTGGTGGAGCCGATGAAGCAGGTAAGGGATTCGGAACGGGCAGGATTGAATAGAAGATAAGGATGGAAGGTTGTGATTCGGTTTGAGTGGTTGAAGTTCTGGCTTGGGCGCTGGTTCGGAGTAGGCGGGGATCCTTTGACCACTGTTTCGGGCATGTACTCAGGGTCCCTCGGACCAGCCCTGGTTCGGTATGTCAGGGGCTCCGCAAGGTTTGTAGCACGACCTGGGAACTTAGTCTGGAAACTGTTAACCCACCTAGGAAGTGTTTTATAGTGTAATCTGAAATATTTAAGAGGTCATTATTACAGATCGAAAATATGTTTGAGAGTTCCGACCCATACATAGTGGGAGACACAGCTGCTTTAATGAGCGTTTGGGCAACATACATGTGGAGCTGACCGTTGGCTGCCCAACTTCGGGGCAAACCGTGCCCGTATATTTGCGCTGCCGATGTCTTCCACGACTGTTCCGCCTGCCCCCCTACGCTGGGCGACGCAGAAGAATGCTTCCCCCTTTCTCCCCCAACATTCTGTCCGTAGTTCATTCCGCACTCATCACCACCAGCGGCTCCCCTTCACTCAATCCATCCACCAATTCACTTCACACACACCCGTCATTACACAAGCAGCTGCAGGATACACTCTCGCGCAGCCTTCCTTCGCGTCTCAACATTTTCGCTGGCCTACTAGGAAAGTCAGTCGTTCACCGCGCATTGAGAAACGTGTTATAGTCTCCTGAGTCATACTAGGTCGGACGGAGGCAATGGCGGCTCGTATCGCTGACCGGAGAGAATTTCCCCTCGTGCTGTTGCTCGCAATCATGCTGCTCCCGTGGACCGCGAAATTCGGCGCCAATCACGGAGGCGTTCAGCTAGCTTCAGCGCAGACGGACTGTCCGCTGATTGGTCAGGGCATCGACCCGTACACGGCGGGGCTTGTGGCGGAGAAGCCGAAAGTGTTTCTCTCCGTGCAGCTCAAGAAACTCGTCAGCGTCGACGGTGAGCCGTAACCCGCATGACGGCGTTTCTCCTCTTGCATTGAGGTCGCACGCACTCGCGCGCACTCGCGCGTTCTTGCCGCTGACACGCGCGTGCGCGCGGACAGACAATCCTTTCTTCCACCACTCACTTGCAAGTGCCCTTACACAACCGTTGTGTGACACACGACCACCCACACCCACACCCACGTCCACCTTCCCGTCCCTCCATGTCCGTCTCTCCCGCTACAGCCGTGAAGTATAGCTACATGGCGTATTTCCAAGTCGTGTCCACGTGGCGAGATCCTCGAGGTGCGTTTCAGCCTCCACAAGCGCCCTTTTGACGTGATGCGTGCGCGTGATTGTGAGTCGGTTAATCGTGTGGTTGTACTTTGTCTGCTATTCATCGCGATTGTGATTAACTCTGGTTTCCGTTTCTCATTGCCCCCCTGCCTCTGCCTCGGCCTCTGCCTCTGCCTCTCCCTCCGCCTCTGCCTGTGCTTGCGTGCGTGCGTGCGTGCGTGCGGGCCGGCAGTGAACGACACGCTGGCGATAAACAACGCGGTGAGCGCGTTTGGGCCGGCCATCACGGGGCTGGCGACGGCCAAGTGCAAGCCGAACGTGACGTTTTCGGGGTTCAACATCAGCGGGAAGGACGAGTGCCTCAAGACGCCCAAGCAGAACAACCTGCCGCAGATGGACGGCTGCAGCAAGCCGTGCACTCCGTCCGGCACCACGTGCTGCGACGCCCTCTGGATCCCCTCGCTCACCATCGACAACGTCCTCTTCTACCCCCAGGACCGCTTCCAAACCGGTAAGCCCGCTCGCCGCTCCCCACCTCCCTCGCCCGCTTGCATGCATGAATGCATCTCTCTCGCTGCCCACACACACGCCGCACGCCCTCGCATTCGGCCGGCCTTAACGTCCGTCGACTCCTCCTCTTCCGGCCTTCCTCCTCGCCCTTCCCCCTTCTTCTTCCCAACCCTCATTTCCGCCCCCCTCCTTCCACTCTCTCTCCCTCTCCCTCACACCCTCGCTCCCTCCCGCCATCCCCCCACCGCCCGCGTGAGCAGAGAGCATCTATTTCTTCGGGCAGTACAGCAACGAGGCCAGCTCGATTGACAGAGAAGTAACCGTTGGAGGTGCACCTCCCCTCCTCTTCCTCCACCCCCCTCCTCTCCCTCCACCCCCCTCCTCTCCCTCCAATCCCTTCGCTCCTCCCTCCAACTCCCGTCGCCTTTCGCTGCGTCCGTTGCATGGCCTTGCGTCTCTCTCCTTGGTCTACTCGTCTGTCATAGCGTGCTCGCTCTGCTCCTCTCCCACAGAATCCCCACACGGCTTCCATCAACTGTCAGTACCTCGTGTATTCATGCAACCAATGATGATCTCACGCATTCTCAACCGCCGTGTCTATGTGTGTGTGTGTGTGTGTGCGCGCGCGCGCGCGTGCGTGCATGGGTGCGTGCGTGTGCCCATGCTTGTCGATGTGCGCATGTGTGTGCAACAGGCGAGTTCTCTTCACCCCTCAGCTTCAAGAAGTTTCCTCTTGACTCTCAGGTACGTCTCCCACCTATATGCTCTTGTCCCACACTCGCTCTCTCTCTGCCTCCTCTTTCACCGGTCCTATGCACATACATGTGCCCACACGCACGCACGCACGCACGCACGCACGCACGCACGCACGCACAAGTGAGCAGGAGACAATTCACGGCATTGTTCCCTCCCTCCTGCATCACAACCACGCCCCTGGCTCCGCCGCTGCCTCCTCCCCTCCTGCATGGCACGCACGGCAGACGCTGCGGCTGAGCGTTCAGGTGGAGAGCGGGGAGTTCTATCTGGTGGGCAGCAACTCGGGGCGGCAGTCGGAGCAGGGGGGCGGGCAGCTGGGGGGAGGGGGAGGCACGTACGTGAATGATGAGGTCACGGGCTGGAAGATCAATGATGTGGCGCTCAACTGCACTCCCTCTGCCACCACCGTCTCCACCTCCGCCACCTACGCTCCTGGTAACCACCACTACCCTTCCGGTTACCACCGCACAAGGATCCTGGTAACCACCTCTACTCTCTTGGTAACCACCGCGCAATGCTCCTGGTAACCACCGCTACCCTTCCGGTAACCACCGCCACTTACCACGACCATCACCATTCTTAGTACCGGTTCCTTCAAGTTGATTAACAAGACGTATCTTCTGTGCCGTGCGTGTTGCCATGCGTGTTGCCATGCGTGTCGTGTTGTACGTTGAGCTGTGCAGAGGACCCCTGGTACACGTTCAATCAGAACTCCCCATCGGACAGTGGCAGCAGCAGCAACGTGAACGAGTCCACGTCGTGTGTCTTCACCATCCAGATCTCCCGCACCAGTGGCGTCTTCATCATCTCCGTACGCCTCTCTCACACGTACTCTCACCCGCTAATTGTTTCCTTGTAACCATCATCCTCATCAACCGCATCCCCATTATCTTCCTCACGTCATCTTTTTCTCTCTCTTCCATCCTGTTTGCATCCGCTGCCCGTCCACTTCCTCTCCCTCTCCTCCTCTCGTCCTCCCCTCCTCTCCTCCTCTCCTCCTCTCCCCCTCTCCTCCTCTCCTCCTCTCCTCCTCTCCTCCTCTCCTCTTCTCCTCCTCTCCTCCTCTCCTCCTCTCCTCCTCTCCTCCTCTTCTCCTCTCCTCCCCTCCTCCTGCTCCTCCCATCCTTCCCCTTGCATCGCTGACCTCGACAAGTCCTCGTCCCTTGCACGTGTGACCCACTCGGCCCCTGTCAGATCGTCATTCCCGTGATGCTGAGCGTGTATCTCTGCTTCTCCGTCTTCTTCGCTAAACCTGACGACATCGAGACTCGATCCGCCACCTTTGTCACGCTCTTCCTCGCCCTCGCAGCCGTTCAGTTCGTCATTGATAGCCAGGTGGGTGCGTGGGTGCGTGGGTGCATAGGTGCGTGGGTGTGTGGGTGCGTGGGTGCATGGGTGCGTGGGTGCATGGGTGCGTGGGTGCGTGCATGTTGCCTTGCCTTGCCTTGCATAGCCATATTTCCTTGTGCGGCTGATGCCGGGAGCACTCTCTTCTCTTCATTGCATTCGCACGGAGTGAACACCACACCGTGGATGCTTCACTTCACACGGCTGCTAACTAACAAGTTCAACAACACCTCACCACCAGCACGCAGCAAGCATCAAACCCTCTCACCCTCCCTCCACCGCATTCCACTTCTTTACTCGCCACAACAACTTCCTTTTCTACCCGTCTCAGCTGCATTCACCTCGCCTCCCTCCATTTCCCTGACCCCCTCCCTTTCTCCCTTCCATCATCTCTCCGTTTTCCCCTTGTGTCTTCCCCCCCCACCCCCATCCCCCCCATGCAGCTGCCGCGCTCATCAGTGATGACGCAGTTTGGCTACCTGGTCATCATCTCATACGTCTTCATCGGTCTCACTGCCTTGGAAACACTCATAGTCTACCTCATTGCCGAACGGGTGAGCCATCCCTGCGCTCTCACTCACCTGCCACCACCTGCTGCCATGCCATGCTCCTTGTGCACCTTGCCTCATGCCACTATCTGCCCCTGTATGGCAGCTTTCCATGCACGCAAGGAAGCCACATTCACACGCATTCATCCCCTTCTTGCTGTTTGCCTGCCTGCCTGCCTGCCTGCCTGCCTGCCTGCCTGCCTGCCTGCCTGCCTGCCTGCCTGCCTGCCTGCCTGCCTGCCTGCCTGCCTGCCTGCCTGCCTGCCTGCCTGCCTGCCTGCCTGCCTGCCTGCCTGCCTGCCTGCCTACCTGCCTGCCTGCCTACCTGCCTGCCTGCCTGCCTGCCTTCCTGTCGCCCCTGTTGTTTCGTTTGACGGCTGCTGACCGTGCTCTCTCTTGAAATTCGTCACTGCACTCGCTTGATATGTGCCACTGTGTACCGCTGTGTACCGCTGTGTACCGCTGTGTACCGCTGTGTACCGCTGTGTGCCGCTGTGTGCAGCTGGAGAAGGACGTGGTGGAGACGGTGGGGGACATGGCAGCAGAGGCCACACGTGCCATGCAGGGTTCCACTGCTGAGCCAGGGCCCCAAAGCCCTCAGAAGAGTGCGTTTGGGTCCGGCAAGGGTGACGGCGCAGGGGAGGAGAGTGAGGAGCTTGTTTCAGAGAAGGACGACGACGAGGAGGTGGAAGACGGGAATGGTGCAGCCAGCAGTGAAGGAGAAAAGCCGTCACTTCAGAAAGTGGAGGGCCATACCTGGGTGAGTGGGCATGCGTGTTTGATTGGTCTTCTGTTTCGGTGAATGGCCTTAAGAGCTTGGGGGGGGCTATGTTGGGGGTCATGGTCATACCACGCGCATCTGGTGTGCCCAGTTCTGTGTTGTGTATTTCAGTCGTGTGCCTCATGTTGTCAAGTATTTTCGTCAATCACATTCTCCGTTCTTTTGGAACTTGGGTGCTCTTTCGTTGTGATCTCTTGTTTGTACTTGTCCTCCTGCTTGTATGTTGTACAGAAATTCAGCCTCTTTGGATACCACCTCAAGCCCGTTGACGACGAGCATGCCAAGTCAGGCAACTATCTTCTCGCAACTAGAATTGACTTTGTGTGCTGTGTTCTCTTCTTCGCTGGCTACACTCTCACTGCCATTCTTCTCTACACTCTATAGATGTGCATCCAGCTGTGTTCTGAAATTTGATTGTGTAGCATGTGCCGTAGCAACAAGATCCCGGCTACCGCTGTTGCTTCATAAAAAGGGCACCAACCTCTTCGGATTGGATTGGTTGGTCGGTGTTAACCAAATAGAGAGTCTGAATGAGAAGGCTTGAGAACTCCACAATACCGTAAAAATACTGTACATTTTGCATTCCGATTGTTATGGATGGAGTAAGTGCCAGTCTTGTGGTGGTGATAACCCAAAGATGAGTGTCACCGTTAGCATGATACGCTACTGGTTATATACGCTATTGTTTGTTCATGCCTTCTCCCACTGTACTATTTTAACCCCTTAGTGCAATCCTCGTTTCACTCTCTACGTTGCCGTATTATTCCGGCTATAGGACCCGCCGGTAAAAGGGTCCCCCGGGACTCTCTATGGGGTACTAGGACTCTTATTTTGGTACCAAAATGTGAGGACCCCCCTTTTGCCCCTAAACAATATAAGACCCCCCTTTTATATACAGTAGTCGTAAATGCAATTGCACGTCAGCTTTTATAGACATTACTTCGAATGCTGACACGCTGTATGTGTCAGATTTCGATTCTGACATGTTTCTGTGTGTCAGACGCGAATTGTGACACAAATCTGACGCGCCGCTCGCGTGAGATTTCCACACGAGGGGTGTTTTTTGTTACCAAATATAAGACCCCCCCCCCCCCCCCCCCCCCCCCCCCCCCCCCCCCCCCCCCCCCCCCCCTTGAAAACGAACAGTACATGGTAAATCCCATAACATTGTTAGACAAATAAGCACACCCGGGTCTTAAAAACTGTATGCCAACTATATGTCCACCCTAGCATTTTGTTTTGCATTTGTAGAAAGTCCCCCGGGTCCTATAGCCGGAATAATACGGTAACACATGACTGGTAGGCAAATGGGGACGAAGAAAACAACTGGATTCCGAGTTACAAGAAGTTTGAGCTAGTATTTTCCTAAATATGCGTACCTGCGAAAGCCCAGCTGACTGTATCGCAGCAAGGTAACGGCGAATTACAATTCGCCGAGTACATAACGGGGGTTCGAGGCCATTTGACCTCCACCCACGTCTTCATTTGGAACTTTGCAGTTCCATCCCCACCCACCCACCCTAGACGTATACTTGGATTGCTTGTATATCGTTGGACGAGAATGTTGTATATGTCAAACTGTATGTTTGTGTTCTCTCTAGGCTATAGTGGGTTAGCCTACAAGGGGTACAACACTTTATGGTTAGTACTTGTACCCAACTCATTCATAGTTCATTCATTCCTACACAGTTATTATGACATGGTATTCAGAGCAGGAAACCTGTTAAGTTTTTTAGGGCCCACCGATCGTTTTGCTAAATTCCTGCCGGAAGCGCCCTTGCGCTGTCCGGCTCTCTCGCACAGTATCACGCTGCCCTGCAGCTACTGCACAGTGTCACGCTGCACTGCCTGCCCTAGCGCGCTACCCTACTGTCACGCGCGCCCCTGCTGCCCGGGAGCAGCCCCTGCCCCGCGCGCCCCTGCTGCCCGCGAGCAGCCCCTGCCCCGCGCGCCCCTGCTGCCCGCGAGCAGCCCCTGCCCCGTGCGCCACTGCTGCCTACGAGCAGCCCCTGCCCCGAGCGCCCTTGCTGCCCGCGAGCAGCCCCTGCCCTGCGCGCCACTGCTGCCCGCGAGCAGCCCCTGACCCAAGCGACCCTGCTGCCCGCGAGCAGCCCCTGCTCTGCGCGCCCCTTCTGCCCACGAGTAGCCCCGCAGCCCAGTGCGCCCCGCAGCCCTAAACGCGCCAGCGCGCCCCGCTGCTAAACGCGCCAGCGCGCCCCGCAGCCCAGCAAGCGAGCGCGCCCCGTGGCTAAGCACGCCAGCGCGCCCCGTGTTGAAATACATTTCTTATATAAACTGCTTGTAGCAGTAGTTAGTGTAGTGTTACATTGTTTGGTGGTGCACCTTGCTTGCTTTGCCTATATCCTTGTACCTTCTCTCTTTATTGAACCACCTTTCTCCTTTGGAACTCTCTCGACATCCCCCTTCAACCCTAAACCTAATCTCCTAAGCTACTCTAGCCATGGCTTCTAAGCCTAACTAGCTTTAGCTCTTTGACATGGTATCAGAGGACTTAAGCTCCTAAGACCTAATGGGCCCACCGATAGCTTCCGCCAATGCGCCTCTTTCCTGCCCGTCGCGCGCCCGTGGCGCGCGTCGGTTTTCTGCCCGTCGCGTGCCCGTGGCGCGCGTCCGTTTCTGCCCGTCGCGTGCCCGTGGCGCGCGACGGTCTCCTGCCCGCCGCGCGCCCCGGGCGCGCGCGGTGGTTTCACGCTCCGTCGCGGAGCCCCCGGACACTGTCGCGCGCGGATTTCTGCACACCGCGCGCCTCGGGAGCGCGCCAGAACCTGCAGCCGCGGTGCGGCTCCTACCCCGCCCCCCCGCCTCCTTCTCCCTGCTACGCGTGCAGCCGTGGGGGGGGGGGGGGGGGGGGGGGATATGGGGGTGGCGGGCAGCCGCGGAGCAGCTCCTACCCCGCCCCCTCGACTCCATCTTCCTGCTGCGCCTGCAGCCGTGGGGGGAGGAGGGGGTTGGCGGGTGTGACAAACCAGCGGCCGTCCCTCCTCCTCTCTCTCTTCCTACCGCCTCTCCTGGGGTGGGGGGCAGGAGGGGGGGGAGGGTGAGGGGGTGGCGGGGGTGACCATCATGCGCCAGCCCACCTCCTCTCTCTTCCTGCCGCCCCTCCTGGGGTGGGGGGGAAGGGGGGGGAGGGTGAGGGGGTGGCGTTGGAGGAAGGGTGGGGGGAAAGGCATGAGGTTCAAGGGGGCGATTGACAAGGGGGGCGATTGACAAGGGGGGTGGCTGAAAGGGGGCGTGGAATTAGGGGGTTAGTAAGAGGGGCTTGCCGCACTAGGCTCCCCCCACCTCCTCTCCTCCCTCTCTCACCCCCCCTTTGTAAACAGGGGGTTCGTAAGAGGGGCTCGCCGCGTGGCTCCCCCACCTCCTCTCCTCATCCCTCTCTCATCCCCCCCCTTCGTAAAACGGGGGTTAGTAAGAGGGGCTCGCCGCGTGGCTCCCCCACCTCCTCTCCTCATTCCTCTCCTCTCCCCTCTCTCTCTCTCGTCTCCTCCTCCTCGCATTCCTCTCTGCCGTCTTCCGCTGCGCTTGGTGTACCCCTTCAGGGGGTGTCTCTGCATTAGCTTCCTGCTGCAAGTAGTTTAGGGGGTGTGTTGAAATACATTTCTTTTATAAACTGCTTGTAGCAGTAGTTAGTGTAGTGTTACATTGTTTGGTGGTGCACCTTGCTTGCTTTGCCTATATCCTTGTACCTTCTCTCTTTATTGAACCACCTTTCTCCTTTGGAACTCTCTCGACATCCCCCTTCAACCCTAAACCTAATCTCCTAAGCTACTCTAGCCATGGCTTCTAAGCCTAACTAGCTTTAGCTCTTTGACACCCCGCAGCCTAGCGCGCCAGTGCGCCCCGCAGCCCAGCGCGCCAGCGCGCCCCGCAGCCCAGCGCGCCAGCGCGCCCCGCAGCCCAGCGCGCCAGCGCGCCCCGCAGCCCAGCGCGCCAGCGCGCCCCGCTGCCCAGCGCGCCAGCGCGCCCCACTGCGAAGCGCGCCAGCGCGCCCCGCTGCTAAGCGCACCAGCGCGCCCCGCAACCCTAAAAAAAAAAAAAAAAAAAAAAAAAAAAAACAAGTGGCGACGAATGTGGGAAGGAGAACGCGAATGAATGAACTATGAATGAAGTGAGTACATATAGGAAACCCTAATTGGGCTGTACCCCCTATGGGATACCCCACTATAGCCTACACAACAGCATAAGCTATATAATGTTCTGACACACCCCCATAGGCAAAGTGGGGGAGAACAAGGGGTCACAAGACCAGTCACGCAAAGCACAGCAAGCTCAGGGTGGATCACAAAGTCACCACACAGTCCGAGCACAACGACAAGGCCACAAGGCCAGTTCACATGCAGGAGGACACATATATATATAGAGCTAGACAAGCAAGAGCAGGTATATATATGTGACAGTACAAGCAAGGTCAAGAGGAGAGCAAGTGAGGCAAGACAGGTACAAGACCCAACTGAGTGCAGAAGCGCTGATGGTCACAAGGCGCAAGTGCCTTGGTGAACACATCAGCAGTGTTGGCCTCAGAGGCCACGTACGCAAGTCGCAACTGACCACGCTGCTGCAGCTCACGAGCAAGAAAGTAACGGAGAGCAATGTGCTTCGTTCTGTGCTCCAAGCGCTGCTCTCGACACAAGGCCAGCATGGCCTTGTTGTCTACGTACAGCACTGGAGGAGAACGAGGCTGCTCTCCAAGGTCAGTCAGCAGGTAGGTGAGCCAGCGAAGCTCCTGTGCAGCCATGGCCCCGGCGTAGATCTCAGCCTCACAACTGGAGCCGAGAACAGAGGACGAGCGAGTAGCCCGCCACGAGACAGAGCCGGAACCAAGACTGAAGGTGTAACCCTGCGACGACCGCTGCGTAGCCTGGTCGTCAGCCCAAGAAGCGTCCGCGTGCCCAGTGAGGACCACTGGACTCCGCCCTCCAAGCACTAGCCCCATGCCCGACGTACTGCACAAGTAGCGCAACACCCTCTTCGCTGCAGCCATGTGCTCTGGTCGGTGTCTCCCAGGAGCAACATAGCGTGCAAGAATGCTAAGAGGGTACGCAAGGTCAGGTCGTGTGCAGGTCATCAGGTACATGAGGCAGCCAACAAGCTCTGGGTACGGGCCACTCGACTCTACGGACTCATCCGAAGGCAGAGCTGAGAGCGAGTGGCGAGTAGACAGAGGAGTGGCCTGAGGCGAGGAGTACGTGAAGCCGAAGCGCTGAAGGACCTGCTGCACCATGTGTGACTGAGTCAAGGTAATGGTGCGGCGTGCTCTGTCCCGAGTGATCTGCAAGCCAAGGTAGCTGCGCAGTTCACCCAGGTCTGTGCACGTGTGTCTCTTCTGCAGCTCGGACTTCACGTAGGCTAGTCCAGCAGTGTCAGCTGTGGCAAAGACCAAGTCGTCGACGTACACGAGGATGTAGAACGGCGGCAAAGAAGTGTCGGTGCGCAGAAACAACGACGGGTCAGCAGTAGAGGGAGCAAACCCAAGAGCCGCAAGCGTAGTCCTCAGTGTGTCGTGCCACTCACGCGGTGCCTGGCGGAGACCGTAGACTGGCCGTCGGAGGCTCCACTGGGTGCCAGGAGGGAAAGTCCCAGTGAAGCCAGGTGGACGGCGCAGCCAGATCTCCTCGTGCAGGCTACCCTGCAAGAAAGCAGTGCTGAAGTCAAGAGAGTGGAGCTCGTAGTCGCGCTGAGCGGCTATGTGCAGCAGCACCCGAAGAGTGGTCATCTTCGGGGTGGGAGAGAAGGTCTGAAAGTAGTCAACTCCCTGCCGCTGACTGAAGCCACGAGCGACGTACCGCGCCTTGAAGACAGGTGGAGAGCCCGGCGGCCGCTTCACCCTGAAGATCCACATGCCACCGACGATGTTCGCCCCAGGAGGGGGCACCGCGTCAACGTAGGTGCCTGTGGACTTCCAGGACGCCATCTCTGCATCCATAGCTGCCTGCCACTGAGAGGAGTAGGGACCCTCTACGGCCTCCGCGTAAGAGCGCGGAGTCGGGATGTCTAGTGCATCCGGGTCTCCCTCAGGGGCAAGTAGTACGGACGCGAGATGAGGTGAAGCAGCAGCCAGACACTGGAACTCCTCCTGCCTGTCCTCAAGGACGTCCGTGCCAAGAGCACACTCACCCCCGACGGACGGAGGACAGACAGACGCAGACTCAGCAACAAGACCGGCAGCGTAGTCTAGACGACAGCGAGCAGCAAAGTCGACGAGCTCAGCAACAAGCGCAGACGCAGCAGTGGACTCAAAAGAGGGGTCAGTGACGACAGTAGCAAGGAGACGTGTGACAGTAGGACTAGCAGCACGAAGAGAGTCGGACTCTGGGTCGGTAAGTGCAGGAAGGGAGGACTCAGGAGGAGAAGGCAAAGGGGCACGCAGAGGAGCAGTGGACGGACGCAAAGACATCCGGTGCGTGCCAGGGACAGGAGGAGGACGCTGACGCGAACCGCGACCACTAGCGCGAGCAGCACGAACAGGCGACGCAGGACGAGACGCAGGCTCACGACGCTCAGCAAGACCTCCAGTGGGACCAGTGTAAGGAGAGGGAGCAGGAAGTGGGGAGGCGGGCTCTAACTGGGACTGTGACTGAACAGGCGGTGGACACGCTGCAGGAGGAGAAAGACCAAGAACCTGCTGTAGGAGTGGAACGAAGTACGGCCGAGGCCGCGCGGCGACTCCAGACACAGCAGGGACAGCACCCTCAGCAGCAGCACCAGCGCCAACAGCACCTCCAGCGGCAGGACCTCCAGCAGCACCAGCAGCACCTGCAGCAGGACCACCGCCAGGAAGGACAGCAGCAGTCTCAGCACCAACACCCGCAGCAGCTCCAGCTCCAGGCGGACCCGAGGGCCCAGCAGCTCCGGGACCAGCGGCACAAGTACCCTCAGCAGCCGAAGGAGCTCCAGCTCCAGCAGTACGTCTCTAGCGGCGAGCAAACCACTCGCGCAGCTCCTGTGGAGAGAGGGGCTCCCGCCGAGGCGAAGCACCCGGAGAACCGCCAGGTCCCGCACCGCCAGACGCCACAAGGGGAGGTCCAGTGGCCGCAGGCTCCGCAGCTCCAGGCTCAGCAGCTCCAGACGCAGCACCCCCTGGCTCAGCACCCCCAGTCGCAGCACCCCCAGGCTCAGCACCCCCAGACTCCGCACCCCCAGGCTCAGCACCCCCAGTCGCAGTACCCCCAGGCTCAGCACCCCCAGACTCAGCACCCCCAGGCTCAGCACCCCCAGGATCAGCACCCACGCGCGTAGCACCCCCAGAGTCAGCACCCCCAGGCTCAGCACCCGCAGCAGGACCAGAGTCACCAGCAACCTCGACCGGCTCGACTGCGTCTACCTGGGACACACCTGAAGGGGCAGGACCCTGAGGGGGAAGGGGGTCTACCGGGGGGGGACCTGGCACAAGGAAGTGCGGTGGCGGGGGGAGGGAAGGAGTGCGGTAGGGGAAGAGGCGGTAGAAGGGGACTGACTCGTCGAACGTGACGTCCTGGGAGGACAGAACACGACGAGAGGAGGGGTGGTAGAACTGCCACCCTGGGGCGTCAGGGGGGAAGCCGAGGAAGACACAGGGAGCAGCACGAGGGGACAGCTTGTCCGCAGACAAGTCGCGGACAAACGCCCGAGATCCCCAGACACGGAACGCAGACGCATCGCCGACCTTCCCCGTCCACAGCAGAGCTGGGGAGGCCTCCGGCCGGGAGACCCTGGGGTGAAGGTTGATCTGATGCGCCGCGTACCGAACCGCAAACGGCCACAGAAAATGGGGGGCAGCCGCATGCATCATGGACGTACGAGCGACGTCCATGACCATGCCAATGCGGCGCTCAGCAATCCCATTTTGCTGTGGAGAGTCCGGAAGCGTAAAGGTCTGGCGGATGCCTCGTGCACGACAGTAGGCTCGCAGAAGGCCAGAGGAGAACTCTCCACCTCTGTCAGAGTGCAGACGCAGAACAGGAAAGTCCGAGCCGAAGCTCCTCCTGAGCTGGAGACGAGCTGCGCGGATCCAGTCGATCAACACCTCAGTGACATCACCCTTGCTGCGCAAGGGGAAGACTGTGGTGTAACGCGAGTAGTCGTCAACCACCAGCAGGAAGTAGCGCTCGTGACCCTGCCCACGGACGCGGGCCGGGCCCCACACGTCCATGTGAAGCGTCTGCAGAGGAGCCTCTGTCGGGGGAAACTGGGAGGAGTGAGGGGCAGCCCGGAGCCGCCCCTCGACACAGGGGACACAGGAAGGTCCGGGTCCCGAAGGAAGGGGAGGGAGAGACCGGGGAAGACCAGAGACAAGGACACGGGAAGCCATGCCCCGAAGACGAGGCAAGGAGGGGTGGCCAAGACGGTGGTGCCACAGGAGAGTCTCCTGAGACAGGCGGCGACACGAGCAGGGGGCAGACTCAGGACCAGACCTGGACGCAGCAGCAAACACCTGACCCGACGCAGCTACCTGGCCAGACGCAGGGACAGGAGGAGACTCAGTGGTCAGGGTGTAGAGACTCGACCCCGGCCGACGCGAAAACGTGGCCAGGTGTCGGCCTGTGCGGGCGTCCGAGCAGTGGGTCACCCGCTGACTCGCAGGAGTAAACTGGTGAACCCCCGCATCCTGCAGGTCAGCACCACTCACCAAGTTCGTCGAGAACGAGGGGAGGTACAGACCAGACAAGGTGCCCGAGGGGGCAGCCGGACACGGGAGGACAGTGGAGAAGTGAGAGAGGACAGGACCCCCAGAGGGGTCAGCCAGGGAGACTGCAACCGGCCGGCCAAGCGGCGTGAGTGTGGTGCGGTCTCGAAAGAAGGAGCGAGAAGCCCCTGAGTCAAGCGTGAAGGTGAGGGAGGCCGAAGCCGACGCAGTACCTGAGAGCGCAGCCTCACCAGTACCTGAGAGTGCAGACGCACTGGCACCTAGAGCAGCAGCCGCAGAAGTACCTAGCGCAGCAGTACCAACGCCCGGGTCGGGCGGGAAACACCGGTAACAGTCACCCTCCTCACTAATAGTCACAGCATACATGGCAGCAAGGATAGCATCAAAGTCAAGATCAAAGATAGCTACGCCAGCCCTAGACAGCTCTCCCCAACGGGGAATCTCACTAGCCTCGGGGAACTGCTGACGCCAAGCGTCCGTCAGGCGGCCAAAGCAGCGCTGGGTGGGGTGGGCACCCCCACACTGCTCACCCGCGCGGTCGCCGGAACGAAGGACGTAGGTGCACGGACCAAAACCCCCACCCCGCTGACGCTGCGTGTACCACTCACGGAGCTGCTGGGGCGGGGGGATGTCCCGCGAACGCTGCTGCTGCTGCTGCTGCTGACGCTGGCCACCACCAGAGCCGCTACGCTGCGGGGCACCATCCCGACCAGCTCCACCCCCTCCGCCACCGCCGCCTCCACCTCCACCACCACCGCTGCCTCCGCTCCCACCGCTGCCGCCACCACCGCCTCCTCCTCCGCTGCTGCCACCGCCACCACCGCCCCCGCCACCACTCCCACCGCCACCCCCACTCCCTCCGCCGCCTCCACCGCCACCTCCACCGCCCCTGCCAGTTCCACCCGCGCCCTTGCCCCCCTTGCCCCTGCCAGGGCGGCGTCTCCCGCTAGGGGCAGACGCCGCGCAGACCGACTCAAGACCAAGCAGGTCGGCAGCAGCAGCAGAGGCAACAGAGGGCAGCAGGGGGGAAGGAGAACACCCCTCAAAGATGGGGGTGCGAGGGTCACCACGAGAGGCTCCTACAGTGACGATGCTCTTCTCCGCCGCCAGGAGGGACTTCTCGAGGAGGTCGACAGTGAGAGTGGTGGGACAGACTGAGAGGAAGTGGTCCCTGACTACGCGAAGGGAGTCAGGGAGGCGTGTGACTATGTAATAGAGAGTGATGTACATGGGGGGGGGGTTCTTGGCGCAGAACTCAGCAGGAAGGGCGGCGCGGGTAGCGAGTGTCACTAGTGCGGAGGTGCGTAATGAGGTCAGCGACAGTGGGAAAGGCAGCAAGGTCAGGAAAGAGGTACGGTAGCATGAGGCGGCTCAGGGCAGCAGTGGCAGGGGAAGAGTAGCGCGCAACTACAGCGTCGTACAAGGTCTGAGCACTCTTGTACTGACTAAAGTGCGCGCGCTCAGTGGTAGGCAGGTGGCGACGCACAGCAAGACGTGCAGCAGCATCGCGGGTGGCCCACTGAGAGCGAACAGTGGGGTCAGCATCAGCAGCAGGGGCAGGAGAGGCGCCAGAGGTGAGGTCAAAGAGGGAAAGACCGTCCGCCCTATCGCACTGTAAGAACAGCTGCAGGTCGTCGACCCAGACCTCAAAGTCAATGGCTAGACCCTCAGCGTCAAAAGCGAGGACACTAGGGGTAGCCATGACGACGACAGTGTAGTAGTGCAAGCAGTAGGGGAAGGGCACGCAGTAACAGTGGTGCTGTGCTCACCAGGCAGGGCAGGTCGGGCGGCTCGGCAGTAGGGCGGCCCGGCGGCTGGGCGGCTCGGCGGCTCGGCTGCTGGGCGGCTCGGCTCCCGGGCGGCTCGGCGGCAGGGCGGCTCGGCGGCAGGGCGGCTCGGCGGCAGGGCGGCTCGGCGGCTCGGCTCCCGGGCGGCTCGGCGGCAGGGCGGCTCGGCGGCAGGGCGGCTCGGCTCCCGGGCGGCTCGGCTGCTGGGCGGCTCGGCGGCAGGGCGGCTCGGCGGTCGTAGGCGGCGGGGCCGATGAGGATAGGCGGCGGGGCCGGTACCGTAGGCGGCGGGGCCGCGAAGTGGGGCGGCGGGGCCGCGTAGGTGAGGGCGGCGGGGCCGCAAAGTGAGGGCGGCGGGGCCGCGACGTGAGGGCGGCGGGGCCGCGAAGGTGAGGGCGGCAGGGCCGCGTAGGCAAGGGCGGCGAGGCCGCGACGTGAGGGCGGCGGGGCCGCGACGTGAGGGCGGCGGGGCCGCGTAGGTGAGGGCGGCGGGGCCGCGTAGGCAAGGGCGGTGGGGCCGCGACGTGAGGGCGGCGGGGCCGCGACGTGAGGGCGGCGGGGCCGCGACTTATGGGCGGCGGGGCCGCGTAGGTGAGGGCGGCGGGGCCGCGACGTGAGGGCGGCGGGGCCGCGACTTAAGGGCGGCGGGGCCGCGTAGGTGAGGGCGGCGGGGCCGCGACGTGAGGGCGGCTGGGCCGCGACGTAAGGGCGGCGGGCTCGCGTAGGTAAGGGCGGCGCAACGGGCCGCTAGGGGCGACACGGAGGGTCGCTAAAAAAAAAAGGAAAGCGCGCCTCGGGGCGCGCTTCGGTGGGCCCTAGAAACAGTCCCTAGGAGGGGACCTGCTCTGATTCCATGTGGGAAGGAGAACGCGAATGAATGAACTATGAATGAAGTGAGTACATATAGGAAACCCTAATTGGGTTGTACCCCCTATGGGATACCCCACTATAGCCTACACAACAGCATAAGCTATATAATGTTCTGACAACGAAATCGTCTTAGGGTTGCGAAGCTGTTTAGCATAAGTACTTTATTTTTAATATTTATTTAAAACATAGAACTATATGGGATGGGACCTTGTGCTTGTTTCGTAGGGGTTGGTTAAAAGTGGGACGAACGAAAATCGAAACCGGCACCTTTCGTTTGCTTTACCAAAATTCAAACGACTGCGCTACGAGACTTGAACAACACGTTGAATGTTGTTCACAAATTAGATTTCATCGTTTCTTCTTTTTGTCCTCCCTCTCGCTAGTCTAGTCTCCTGCTCTTGCCTGCTGCAACTCACGCTCCTCCTACCAACCTACCAGGTCAGAATATGAAGCTCCCACCTAGGATTTAGTTGGTTTAGCTCTCACACACACACACACACACACACACACACACACACACACACACACACACACACACACACACACACACACACACACACACACACACACACACACACACACACACACACACACACACACACACACACACACACACACACACACACACACACACACACACACACACACACACACACACACACACACACACACACACACACACACACACACACACACACACACACACACACACACACACACACACACACACACACACACACACACACACACACACACACACACACACACACACACACACACACACACACACACACACACACACACACACACACACACACACACACACACACACACACACACACACACACACACACACACACACACACACACACACACACACACACACACACACACACACACACACACACACACACACACACACACACACACACACACACACACACACACACACACACACACACACACACACACACACACACACACACACACACACACACACACACACACACACACACACACACACACACACACACACACACACACACACACACACACACACACACACACACACACACACACACACACACACACACACACACACACACACAACACACACACACACACACACACACACACACACACACACACACACACACACACACACACACACACACACACACACACACACACACACACACACACACACACACACACACACACACACACACACACACACACACACACACACACACACACACACACACACACACACACACACACACACACACACACACACACACACACACACACACACACACACACACACACACACACACACACACACACACACACACACACACACACACACACACACACACACACACACACACACACACACACACACACACACACACACACACACACACACACACACACACACACACACACACACACACACACACACACACACACACACACACACACACACACACACACACACACACACACACACACACACACACACACACACACACACACACACACACACACACACACACACACACACACACACACACACACACACACACGCACACACACGCAAACGCTCATGCAAGTCACATGCACATGCACATGCAATTTACCTCAAAATTCTTGAGCCTAGGCATTGGTTGTCCAATAGAAATGCACGTTCATTTTTACAATGAAGACTTTTGTGATTGACATGAATGCATCTGAAGTGAGCCTTAATCTGGGTATTTGTGTAAAAAACTTCACCGTTGCGTATAATAGAGTGGGGATGGAAATAGAAAAAGCGGGGGGAGGATGGGGAAGGGGGTGAGGGGGGTGGAAATAGAAACATGGGTGGTGACGGGCATGATCTTTCCTTCCTAGGGCACAGTGTTGGGTTGTTGTCGAGGGCTGTTCGTCAATTCAGGTTTACTACTAGGTAGCCATGCTCTATGTTTCCATGGTGTACATGTTGTACATATCAAAGATTGTGGAATGAAGATAATAATTATAATGAGTGAATCAGTTGTAGTTTTGGTTTGCGAGTGGCGAGGGAGCTGAGCTGGCAGGCTGATTCGGGCCGGGAGGAAAAATCAGCACGAGTTTGTAACAGCTCAGGGTGTAGTGGTTAGGGAGTTCGTATGGCAGTATTACCCAGGGTAGACCTTTGCCGGAGCATCTAGGGAGTGGATCCCGTAAATGGGAAGTGGGTTTACGGGTACACCGTAAATCCACTTTCGGGCAACCCTCGAATCCGAACCTTAAAAGTCCGGCCGAGTGGGGGCGTGTCTTGCGGGGTGTATATTGGGCCTTTACACCTTTTTTACGTAATTGTGATTTTTCCCAAATGTGCTGCCCGCACGTACAGAAAATGGTTTGTGTGCCTGAAGTGTCGGGTACATACCTACCTCGTGTCAGACACGAAGTGGAGGTTTGGATGGAGGTTCGGAAGACCCGAAGTGGCCAACTTCGGGTCTTCCGAACATTGATTTGCCAGAGTTCCAAACCACTTCGGGTCTTCCGCAACTTCACTTCGTGTCTGACCTCATGTCAGACACGAGCCAAGAATGTACCCTGACGCGAACCCATTTTTTTTGCACGCGGACATACAGTCCCGCCCGAACACAAACACTGTGGCATATCAGAAGTCGCGAGCGGTAACCTTGTCGCACTATGAATTTTGTTACTTAATTCGGCGGGATTTTCTCACGCCCGTGCCATGGTAAAAATCGCCCTCGGGCCTTGGTTTTTTTCGTTAGACCTGTATTGGCGAACTTCGCATGCCTGAAAACACCTTGGCAAACCCCGAAATATGTGTGTACATGTTCTGTACTCGAGTGCATGGCGAGTGCTGCACACGAACTAGGACACGTGAAAAAATCGCTGCCAGAAACGAATCCAGAACTGACTGTCTGTTCGGCTCGTAGAATGCATATGTTACAGAATGTTATCGAGTAACAGTTCCAAGCAAGACACGCCCTGAGGGATCGGCTCGCTCCAGTGCCAGATGTACTGGGTTGTCTTTTTGTTATAGAGCTCCTCTCGTTGTCTGCTTCAGGTGTCCTTGCGCAACGACGCAATGATCGCATTCTGTTACTGTACACCACACCACAATAGAAATCGTCCATGCATTTGCCTTTGTTTCATGCCGGCAGATTATGTTCGAAAGAGGATCACCGTCCCACGAAAATCTTCGCCGTTTTGTAGAAATACAGCGGCCCGAGCTGCGGCACAGGCTAGTATATCTCAACGGACTGGAGGGGGCGAGGAAACGACAAAGACGAAACAACAAAACGACAAACTGCCCGGGGCAAAAAAACTAAACCCCAGATGGACGGCATGCCATTCGGGAGCCTCAACCCTAAAATTTTAGGGTTTAGGCTCCCGAATGGCATGATGGGTCCGATAGGGTTTTAGTTTTTTTCTGCCCGGTTGCCGTCTTTTCGTACAGGATCAGGGCATGCCTGGATTAGTCACGGGCTAGCTGGAGATCGAATTGAAAATCTCTCCCATTGCCCCATCCCCCCCACTACGGAAGGATTTTGGGATGCACAGACAGGGGGCATTACTCAGGCGGTTAGAAAGCTGTAACTACAGTATTTGAATGACGACACATCTTGTGACGTCGTTTACGAGTCTCAAACATTTGAATGACGAAACATCCGCTGTTCAAACATCCTCCAAGAGTGCAACACCATGCGCATCACGAGGGAGCATGCCCTCTACAGTAAACAGTGAACAAAGTACAGTGTACAAACGACCTTCGCGGCACTCTGGAATTACTGTTAGAAAGCTCAAACTTTGTGTTCCAACCAATTGTTCCCTCTGATTCGGCATGCAGTCCGAATGGGTTTTAGTTTTTCCTGCCCGCGGTCAGCATGCTGACTCACTCGGTAGCGTCGTCTAGCGAAATGGTAGCGCTACCGAGCGCTACCGACGCTACCGAGCGCAGTACAGTAAATTGTTCCAGTGGTTGCAGTTGTTCCAACCAATTGTTCCCTCTGATTCGGGAATCGGAGCAGCTAGGAATGTCATCTAATTGCTGCCAGAAGTAAATTCTGGCGGCTTTGGAGGCTCCTTCTGTCAAGCCCGCAGGTGACGTTGTTGTCGTTTTTTGACAAACCGTGTCTTTTACTGCACACCACCGTGTCTTTTACCTGGTCCTCGTTAGATTCACCAAGTTTACCCCCTTGGGCAAACTGTTCTTGTTTACCCGAACCGAAGGTTCTTTCTGACTCTTTCTATACTAGAGGGGGGTATAGTTAGGACTCCCTGTAATGAGAGCGAACAAAAGGAGAAGGCGAAACGAAAAACTGGTCGATGTGTGCAGTGTGTGACAGAGCTGGAAAATAGCCTGTCATACATAGACCCTCGTTCTTGAGGTTACTGATCGAGACAGACTCAAAGTCAGGGTGTTACGTCATAAAATTTACGAGGAGACTGGGCGGAAACCCTTGAGCTGTTTTTTTTCGCCTATGTTGTGTTTTTTTACACCAGATTTTCGTTAATTTGTCCTAGCGCGATGGGGCGGCTGTGGTTGTTGCTTTCACATGGTGCTTTTAAAGCCGCGGTGCAGATATCTTAGGAACAGTGACAAACAGTTTTTTGTCTTGTTCCTTCCTGGTCGCCAATTGGCTAGCGAGAGAGTAGATTGTGTTGCGATGAAGAGAAAAAGGAAACAACTGAGGCGAACCTCGCGAACCTCGAAAGTGAGGGGGAAGGGGAAGGGGTGGGGGGAGGGAAGGGGGGAATACACACGACAACGCGAAAATCGGAACCCATGAATACGCCGTCATCTCTACATTGCATAACGAAAGAGTTTGTATCTCAAATAATATGAGAACCACACAAATATCATATTCTGCAAATCAAAGGCACATTCGAGGATTTCAGAAAGATCAAAGTTTGGGGTGGTTGTTTCCTTTTTTTATTTTGGGGTGCAACGAATGTACACATGGCAGGCAAACATGAGTGTATTTAAATCCTACATGGCATCTCCAAGATGAGCCAAACTTCACACCCCTCTGATCCATTATTGATGCAGCTGTCCACCGATAGCAGGGGGGGAGGGGGGTAGGGAAGGACACCAGCCGTAGAAGTGAAAAATGTTCGATGGGGAAATTGAATGGAGGGTTGGCAGAAACAGTGGGGTGCGCGAAGGTTCAAAGTGGTGGGGTGGGTGAAGGGAAGTAGTAGGGTGGGTGAAGGGAAGCAGCGGGGTGGGTGAAGGGAAGCAGCGGAGTTGGGAGCGGTGGAGCAGAGGGTTGGATGTCGTCACGTCTGCCACCGTCGCCACTTGACATCACTGCACACCGCCATCATTGCATCAGCTCGCTGCTGCTGCTCACAGTTACCGCGCTTGCAGGATGGGAACTGAGGTATGATGGGCTCGGGACAGTGGCAAAGCGAAACTATTGGCTGAGGGGACATAGTGGAAAGGGAAGGGTCGGATGTGGGGAATGGGGAGGGACAGGAGAGGGGGAAAGGGATGGCCGGGAGAGGGGTGAATGGTGGGATGGGATAGGGGGAAAGGGAAGGGATGGGAGAAAGGGAAAGGAAGGGTTTAGGAATCTGGGGATGCCTTGAAAGGACAAGGGTAGGGTAAAGGGTGGATGGTGGGGGAAGGAGGGACGGACACCGATGGAAGGAGGGACGGGGACGGGGGGAAGGTTTGAACGGTAACGGGAGAAAGGAGGGACGGCGGGAGTGGGGGAGAGGAGGATTGGTGGTGGAGAGACGGTGGGATCGAGCCGCTTGCTACCGTCGCGCCCAATTCTGCCTCCTGGGAAGGGCAAGAGGCCAAGGTATCGACGGACAAGGGGAGTTCGGGAATGGGGAGGCGTGAAACCGAAGGTGTGGCATAGGAGGATGTGCCATGGGGGATGGTGGCAGGGGGGAATGCCCTGGAACAAACAATCGCTCACGCTTGAACTAGGACAGGAATGGGATAGGACAGGGGGAAGGAGAAAGCGACAGGGGGAATGGGATAGGACAGGGAAGGGACAGGAGAAGAGGGAAAGGGATGGCCATCAGAAGGGTGAATGGTGGGATGGGATAGTGGGAACAGGAAGGGATGTGAGAGAGGAAAAGGAAGGGTTCAGGAAAGGGGGAAATGAGCAGGAAAAGCAGCGACGGTAGTGGGGGAAAAGGGACGAATGGGGGCAAGGGGACGGATGAGAGCAGGGGGGAGCAGTGGGTTGGGAGAGGGGAAAGGAGGGAGGGAGAAGAAGGGGAGGGAAGGATAGGGGGACAGGGCAGAAAGAACAGGGGGGAGGATTAAGCATCAGGAGGAACGAAAACGATGAAAGGGAGGGAAGGACTAAGGGGAAAGGGAGAGAATGACAGGGGGAAAGGGTGGGAAGGACATGGAGGAAAGGAGGGAAGGACAGGGGGGAAGGGATAGAAGGAGTGGGGGAAAGGGAAAGAAGGACAGGGGCCTATAGCATCGATCGCTGCTCTTCCCACCCTTTCCCCCTGTCCTCCTCTCCCATTCCGGCCCTGTCTGCTCGCTACCCTTGCCTTCGCCGCATCGCTACCAATATCGCTCGCTAAAGCCGCTTGCGAGGTTTGGACGCGAGATGCTTCGCCACCGTCGGAACAGATGCTTCGCCCCGCTGCTCGCTAACGACACCCTGCTGCACGCTAACGTCGCCCCGCTGCTCGCTACTGTCGTTATCGCTGCTCACTATCGTCATTGCGCCATCGCAACCCTGCTCGCTGCCATCGCAACCCTGCTCGCTGCCATCGCAACCCTGCTCGCTGCCATCGCAACCCTGCTCGTTGCCATCGCAACCCTGCTCGCTACCGTCGCCGCCCTGCTCGCTATCGTCGGCCCGCTGCTGGCTACCGTCGCATCCAATCCTGCCTGTCGCCATCGTCGCTGCTTGCCACCGCCGATTCGTGAGAAATAGAGGGACGGGAGAGGGAAAACTGAACGACGACAGCGGAGGAAATCTAGCGCAATGCGCTACGGGTACGACTGCCGTGGTGTTTTTTGAGGTACAAAATAGCGCAGATATTCGAGCGCACACTAAGAGGCGAAGAATAGAGATAGATCTGAGGCGAATGGCTCTCAGTAGCCCTACGGGAAGGCACTTCAAGTTAGTAGTAACCTAGCCTAGCGCGAGAGATTGCCGAGTTTGAGTAGTTTTGAGTTCAAGTTTCAAGTTTCAAGTTTGATGCCTGGCCCCCCCTTCATGCTGTTGTGCGGTGCTTTTCCGCAAGCCCTCCCCAACTTCCCCCCCACTCATCATGCTGCGAGGCACTTTTCCGCACGACCTTCCCCCGATCTCAGAAAGCTCGGCCTGCTCGACTTCCAGTGTATACTGGGTAACGCGCCCTTCAAGCTATAATACTTTGAACTGGCGCAGCGATATCTGCACCGCGACTTTAACGTATAGGAGTCGAATTTTCCAGCCCCCTGCCGCCTACGCACCCAAAATGTGCTTGTACAGTGAGACATTTTTGCCGCTGTAGACCAAATGGCCTTATCATTCCTACAGAAATTGTGTCGTCCGTAGCGCAAAATATGTTACTGTAGCATATTGCCACCATCTTTTGCTGTAATAATCAAATGACTACGCGTGTCGTCCTCATGAAATTCGATTCGATGTGACATAAATGCATCGCTTCCAACCATTATCTGAAGGTACTGTAGGGAGCCGGATACATAATCGCCAGTGGTTTAAACGATTAAGAGGGTGTACTTGCCTCGTCAAACGGCTAAAATGTTGGTTCTTTCACGGATTATCGCTTATCAAACCGAACTGAAGTTCTGAAAACACTGAGGCGCCAACGATAAAATTATGCGAACCGAGGCACAGACAGCCACGGCCCACAGGTCCAGCACAGTAGTACTGTTCCACTCTATTCCCCCGGCTGAGAGTGAGAAGTTATTTCTCAAGCTCCAGGAGCTAGTTCTTGAGCCGAGGGATGTCTGCCTTTACTACTACAGAAAACTCTCCGAGGAGATGACCTTTGTTTCACATCTGTTCTCAGTAGACGTAGTAGACTCTCTCGTCAGACTTTGATCGCGGGTGGAAGTTATCATAACGATGATCGTTACCCCGACTATGGCCTGCAAAACTAGAATACACTCGGACTTAATGCTGCTAGCGACTAGTCTTTCTCAAATTTTTTTGTGTTTTTGTTTGATTTATATGAATCAGAAGTACCTCCTCATTATTTCGTGGAATTAGTAACCGAGAATATATAGTCCACAGGAAACAGGGACTTACAAAATTGTTGGGTTACACCTCCACCATGGAACATCAGGTAGCAATGGAACGTGGAGTACAAGTACTACACGAAAAGTGGCAGGGTGGGGTAACGGGGCCTGCATCAGGATTACAACAAGGGCAGATTATACCACCGCAGCAGCAGTCGTCAAAGCAGCAGATGCCGCAGCAACAGATGGAAGGTCAAAAAATGCAACAGCAGCACAGGCAACAGCGGCAAATGGAAAAGCGGCAGATGCAACAGAAGCTTACACAGCAGATGCCACAGATTAGTCCACGACAGCAGCATATGCAGCAACAGCAAATGCCACAGCAGTTTGCACCTACACACCAACTTCTAGAACAAGATGAGCCTGCTGATGCAAGACCATCGGAGTCTGGAGTCAGGCGCACGATATTGACACGCAACAGAAACTACAACCAGCAGGGGAAGTATAGAGGAGTGAGGAAGCGTGGGGCGTCCAGCTTCATTGCAGAGATTAAAGATACCACTCATGGGGTCCGCAGGTGGCTGGGCACGTTTTCATCTGCAGAGGAGGCTGCCCGGGCGTTTGACGAAGCTGCTTTCAACATCCGAGGACCAAAGGCGAAGCTTAACTTTCCAGAAGAATATATCAGGGAAGAGGGAGGAATTCTGGATGATTCTAATCCTGCAGAGCTCGAAGCAGCAGCTAAGATGGAGACGGCGGGAAGGAAGGCTGGTGGTGAGAGTAGTGGCCCGGGAATGCTGAAGGATGGGGCGTCCCTAAGAACGGCTGGAGGAGGCAAGTGTAGTCGCGCTGGAGGGAAAGGGAAAGAAGCAGCACGTGATGAAGATGCTGCAAAAGGGAGATGGGTGGTCGTGGACGTGTCGGAGATGAATATGTTCAGCGAGGGAACACGTAGGTCAGTGTCAGCGGCTGCTACAGAAACAGGTGAAGGGTTAGGGGGAGAAGGAGGAGGGGGAGGAAGAGGAGGAGGAGGAGGAGGAGGAGGAGGAGGAGGAGGAGGAGGAGGAGGAGGAGGAGGAGGAGGAGGAGGAGGGGGAAGAACAGCAGCAGCAGCAGCAAGAGTAAGAGGGGTATGCGTAGCAGTAGAGGCATCAGCGGTCAGTGCTAGTGGGACCAGAGCAGGGTCAGCGTACACCGCTGAAGGAAGCTCCACTATCAGCAGCAGCAGCTCAAGCAGATCCCCCCCTTTCTCCTCCGCCCCTTCCACCTCCGCCCCTTTCTCCTCCGCCCCTTTCACCTCCGCCCCTTTCTCCTCCGCCCCTTACACCTCCGCCCCTGTCTCCTCCGTCCATTCCACCTCCTCCTCCGCCTCATCCTCTCTCCTACACTCTACCCTTCCTCTTACGTCTGCTCCTTCAACATCTGCCCTTTACTTTCACTCCCCTCTTCCTGCTACCTCTCCCGTTTCCGCCTCTGCCTCTTTCCTACACCCCACCCTTCCTGTCAACTCGGAGCGTTTTATATCTGCCGCTTTTCTACGCTCCACCCTTCCTGCTATACATGCCACTGAGAATGCACTCACCAACCTGGTCACGTGTCCAGCTTATACTGGTGTACTGCATGCCTCAGATGTCACACTAACCCTTGGTGGTGCCATGGGAGGTTGTTCCTGCCAGCAGCAGGGTCCATCATGTGCTGGAGTACATGGGAGTGGGCTCCCGGGATTTAATGTGCCAGGAGAAGATTCAGGCAGGTTTGAAGGGTTGGGATTCGAAGGTGTGACAGCAGGTGAAGGGGGGCAGTCCTATGCGTCTGCAAAGAGGTTTATTCACCAGATGGTGGGGGTTGAAGAAGCCAATGCAACCGGAGGCAGTGGGTTCAGAGCTGTGACAGGGAAAGAGGGAGCGGAAGAATGGGAGATGTCTGCAGAGGAAATCATCGGTGGAAGCAGAGGGGTTACTACCGGCAAGAAAGGGATGATGGAGGAGAAGGGTGTAATGCAGACGAGGAATCGAGCCGGTATTGGGGGGGCTCCTGGAATAGATGAGCATTTTGGAGGCATTGCTTCTCGTGATGACAGGGTGGAAAGTGAACACTCCTATCAGCTGCCTCTCATCCACCATTCTCAACAGCAGCAGCAGCACCACCACCACCACCTCACGTCACGGTTCCAGCGACGCAATAGTCTCGATGTGGCGGCTCGCAGGAGGGGCAAAGCGGCTGCATGGTGTGCTTCTGCAGACCTCGTACAGGAACCTCTTCTCACACATGAACCTCTCACACGTGAACCAGTGTTCATGGGGGACAGTACGGAGCTGCACAGAGCTGCAGACATTCAGGAGCAGCAGAAATTCAGGAGACACACCCCAGACTTGGAAAACGACGATCGAGTCTGCAAGTTTCCCAGCCCTCCTTGGTCCGAGCCTCGACTCAAGCCTCATCACAAGCCCCACTCCAAACCTGCGTCGCATATTTTTCGAAGCCACAGTGTCTCTTTCCCCCTGAAGAAACTTGTTGTCAGTGCTTCAACCCCTGATTCCCAGCCCTGTGTGCACAGCACAGGTGGTGTTGGTGCTGTGAGTGGTGCAAGCGGTGCTGGTGCTGCTTGTGATTCGGGTGCTGTGGGTCCTATGGGTGCCGTATCTCCCGCTGGTGCAAGTGTGGGTAGTGGATGTGTTACCTGTACTGCTGGTGTTTCCGGAGCCGCTGGTGCTGCCGCTGCTTCTTTTGCTGCTAGTGATGCTGGTGCAGCTGGTGCTGTTGGTGTTCTTGGTGCTCCTGGTGCTGCGTGTGTTTCTGATGTTGCTGGTGCTGGTGTTGTCGGCGCTGGTGCTGCCAGTGCTGCTGCTTTGCCAGGTGTTCCTGGTGCTGCTGCTGGTGCTGATGTTGCCAGCGCTGCTGGTTTTACCGGACCTGTTGGCGTTGCAGATGTGGTTGGGCGTTCATTCAACCCACCCTGCTCTCTCGCAACAGAACCGTACTCCCTCCTGCACAGGTTTAGACGATCAAGTTCACATGAACGGGGACGAATTGGAGCGGGACAGCTGGACAGGGGAATCCTGCGTGCGCCAGCATACCAACCAGGAGAGGCACCCACATATTACGGCCAATATTTACCAAGTTACCCGGAAGAGCAGCCAGGGGTGGTGCGTACTAGCAGGTTCAGGCACGTGCCTTACGAGTCGCCTCACAAGCAGCCTAGCAGGTACGGCCACGTGTCCCTGCACCAGCAGCATCAACAGATGCAGCAGAGAGAGGCGGAGGGGCAGCAGAGGCTGTGGCTGGTCGAGAGGGCAGATGCCGCAGCAGCAGCAGCAGCAGCAGCAGCAGCAGTCGGAGCTACAGCAGCAGTTGCAGTTGATGCAGCAACAAGAGCAGCAGCAACAACTACCACTCTCGCCCTTCCATAGTACTTTCCCGTTCTGTATGCAGCCTCTCCCCCCCATAGCACCTTATGAGTCGACTCAGGTGACACCTTGCAGTCTGTCCCTCCCCCCCATAGCACCTGCTGCTATCACCTCCGCCGATGTAGCCGCTTCTGCCCTCATTGCTGCCGGTGCTGCTGCCCACAATGCTGCTGGCGTTGCAGTCCTCACTCCCTTTGCCTCTCCAACCACCATCTTCCACAGTACTGCCAGATTTCCTCGATCCAATCACTCAAAGCGGGGCAAGTTTAAAGCCTCGGATGACGATGCCTCTGGGAGAGGAACGATTCACAGCACTGGGAATGGTGGTGCTGGCAGCATTGGTGGAGATGTCTTGATGCAGGAAGTCACAGCGGGAGGCTTTGGGGCTGTCTACAGTAGCGGTGGTGCGGATCATTCTATAGTGGATCGTTCTATAGCGGATCACTCTATAGCGGATCATTCTATAGCGGAGCACTCTAATGTGAAACAGCCTAGCGAGGAGCAGCGGCCTAGTTCGGGCCAGCCTATTCTGGACAGGCCTAGTGCGGAACAGCCTAGTTCGGACCAGCCTAGTCTGGACAAAATGAGTGCAGACCTGTCCGTTTTGGAAAACCCCGGTGTCGACGAGCTGTGCGCTTCCCAGCATCACTTCATGGCAGGTTTGGACCTTCGTCTACCTGACCGCTCAGCGGATTGGTTGCCTTTAGAAGATGAAGACAGACACCCCACTGCAGCTGCTGCCGGGGACCTCGCCACCCCGTTCTCTCACATCGACAGGACAGCATGTTTCAGTTTTGAGAATTATGCCTGTTCCGTCCCCTTTATGGAGCTTTTGAAAGCAGCAGGAGTGGGATTGGACGTTGGGGGAGAGGCTGTGGATGCGGCAGGGTCGGCATATAAAGAAGATGTGCAGCATTTGGGGGAAAATGCCACTGGAGGTGGAATCTACATTGTTGATCCGCTAATGATGTTCTTCATAAATGATGGGGAGCCTAGGGACTAAGTTATATATTATTTTTATTTTTATATATATTTATTATGTTTATGAATTAATGATACAAGTTACAGGAGATGGGGGACATGAGATGGTGGATAGGGACGGCGGGAGGAACGACAAGACATGTGCCATCCTTTCTTCCCAAATTTTCAGCAAGACGAAGGAATGTGCAGCTCAGAATTGCCACCAAGGTTTGATCCTTCTCTCACTGAATCCCCCACCTTCGAGTCAACTCAAACCAAGGTGACTTTTGAGCCGACGCAGAGGTCACAATTCGCCCCAAGCTATGTTGCTGCTTTCACACAGCCCAGCTGTGCTCGTGCAGGAAAAGGGCGAGCTGCCCTTGTGCTGTGCGGTGCGGTGCGGTGCAGTTCAGTGCGGCGACATCATCATCGTCTCGCTGTGTGGTAACGATGAAGATTAACTCGCCACTTCTCAATATCTTGCTGCTGTGTTGACCACCATTGTTGTGGCAAGTGTATCGAGCCCTGTCGATTATGTGTGAAGAGAAGATCATCAATGCAATGATGGTTCTGGAGGGTCTTGCATTGATAGAAAGCATAATATAGAAGCTTACATAATAGCATCAATGCTGTTAAAACTTAATATCGCACTCCTCCTCCTTGCACCCTTGCTTGCATGTCCCGCTGCGATATGGATACGCAACAGAAACTACAACCAGCAAGGGAAGTATAGGGGAGTGAGGAAGCGTGGGGCGTCCAGCTTCATTGCAGAGATTAAAGATACCACTCATGGGATCCGAAAGTGGCTGGGCACGTTTTTATCTGCAAAAGAGCTGCCCGGGCGTTTGACGAAGCTGCTTTCAACATCCGAGGACCAAAGGCGAAGCTTAACTTTGCATAAGAATTTATCAGAGAAGAGGGAGGAATTCTGGATTCCAGTCCTGCAGAGCTCGAAGCGGCAGCTAAGATGGAGACGGCGGGGAGGAAGGCTGGTGGTGAGAGTAGTGGCCCGGGAATGCTGAAGGATGGGGCGTCCCTAGGAACGGCTGGAGGGGGCAAGTGTAGTAGCTCTAGAGGGAAAGGGAAAGAAGCAGCACGTGATGAAGATGCTGCAAAAGGGAGATGGGTGGTCGTGGACGTGTCCGAGATGAATTTGTTCGGTGAGGGAACAAGTATGTCAGTGTCAGCGGCTGCTACAGAAACATATGTAGGTTAAGGGGGAGAAGGAGGAGGGGGAGGAAGAGGAGGAGGAGGAGGAGGAGGAGGAGGAGGAGGAGGAGGAGGAGGAGGAGGAGGAGGAGGAGGAGGAGTAGGAGTAGGAGGAGGAGGAGGAGGAGGAGGAGGAGGAGGAGGAGAAGGAGGACGAGGAGGACGAGGAGGAGGAGGAGGAGGAGGAGGAGGAGGAGGAGGAGGAGGAGGAGGAGGAGGAAGAGGAAGAACAGCAGCAGCAGCAGCAGCAAGAGTAAGAGGGGTATGCGTAGCAGTAGAGGCATCAGCGGTCAGTGCTAGTGGGAGCAGAGCAGGGTCAGCATACACCGCTGAAGGAAGCTCCACTATCAGCAGCAACAGCTCAAGCAGATCCCCCCCTTTATTCTCCGCCCCTTCCACCTCCGCCCCTTTCTCCTCCGCCCCCTCCACCTCCTCCTCCGCCTTGTCCTCTCTCCTACACTCTACCCTTCCTCTTACGCCTGCTCCTTCAACATCTGCCCTTTTCTTTCACTCCTCTCTTCCTGCTACCTCTGCCGTTTCCGCCTCTGCCTCTTTCCTACACCCCACCCTTCCTGTCACCTCGGCTCGTTTCATATCTGCCGCTTTACTACGCTCCACCCTTCCTGCTATACATGCCGCTGAGAATGCACCCACCAACCTGGTCACGTGTCCAGCTTATACTGGTGTACTGCATGCCTCAGATGTCACACTAACCCTTGGTGGTGCCATGGGAGGTTGTTCCTGCCAGCAGCAGGGTCCATCATGTGCTGGAGTAGATGGGAATGGGCTTCCAGGCTTTAAGGTGCCAGGAGAAGATTCAGGTAGGTTTGAAGGGGGGCAGTTCTATGCGTCTGCAAAGAGGTTTATTCACCAGATGGTGGGGATTGAAGAAGCCAATGCAACTGGAGGCAGTGGGTGCGGAGAGTTACTCTACAACGGTAGTGAGCTTGACTACGGGGGTTGGCACGAACGACTAAGAGTGATCGTAGCTTTGCTTGCGTTCCTTAGCACTTGCACATTCACGGGAGAAATCGGCAAGAGTTTCCACTAGCAAAGTTGGAATTACAGAATAAATTAAACAAAAAATGACAGAATGCCTACATCAGGCACCTAACAACCCTGCAGCTAGCCTGGTCGACCGCCAGCACAGCTCGGTCGACCGCCTGCCAGCGTTGCGTAGAGGAGCCGCGCCAGCACTGCAGAAAGGCGACCTGCCAACAGAGCAGGTCGACGGCGTGCCAACGCTGCAGCAGAGCGGCCGTCCAGCGTTGCCCCGTAGAACACAGCAGTGCGCACGCTCGCAGGTGCGCACAGACGATTGGCCCGACTTGCCTCGTTGGGCATCCGTCGGCTGTTGTCTGTGCCTGACGAGCCACATCGACTTCGGGATACCAGCCCGCAGTCGTCTTCGCCATCGCGACCTCGACGACGTTCGCGTGCCTCCGCCGAACTCGTCGAGCAGGTTACCCGGTCGACCCGGACGACCACCAGGTGCTTCCGGTCGACCACCACTGCCTCTGGTCGACCACCGGGTCCCTTCGGTCGACCACCAAGTCCCTCTGGTCGACCACAGCTCCCGTCGAGCTACCCCCTGGTCGACGGGCCCCTTCCGTCGACCAGAACCGTCAGCGGTTGTCGCCGAGCTCCCCTCGTCGACCGCTGCTCACTTGTCAGGTCGACGGACTGCTCCGTCGACCTCCCGGTCGAACTGCAGGTCGACAGACTGCTCCCGGTCGAGCTGCAGGTCGACGGAGACCCCCTGGTCGAGCTGCAGGTCGACGGAGACCTCCCGGACGAGCTGCAGATCGACGGAGACCTCCTGGTCGAACTGCCCCTCCTGGTCGACGGCCCACCCGTCGCCCAGACCAGTCAGTTGCAGCTGTCGAGCTCCCTGGTCGACAGCAGCACCACAGCGGTTCCCTGCAGCTCGACGATACCTGTCGAGCAGCTCTCCCACTGTGAACGGTCGGCTGCTACTCCCGTACATCCGACCAAGTCGTCGGCGTTGCCCAAGCGAGGGCGGGGACAACACCCCATTCCTGTTAACACTCCCCTGCCGCGCTCACGCTTGGGCCTCCAGCCCACACGGCAGTACTCCACGGAGAAAACTCGTCCTCGGCGTGCACCCCACACACAGCACGCTATCACCGCACCAGCCGTGCAGAAGGGCACGGCACCTACTGCTGCACCTCGTCGTCGCCGTCGCCGACGTCGGCCAGACGAACTTGGCCGATGGCGACAGAGCACCGGTTGAAAGCCGGAAAATGCAGCGCCTTCGTCAGGAAGTCCGCCGGCTGCTCGGTGGTCGGGATGTACTTCAGCTCGAACTTCCCGCGCCTCACCATGTGCTGCAGCCAGGCGTAGCGTCGCTCCATGTGCTTGAGGTTGCCCGTCAGCCCCAAGCCCTCAGCGACCGTGATTGCCGACTTGTTGTCGACGCGGAGGATGGTCGGCTTCCCAGCGTCGAGCAGCTTGAATTCCGCAAGGAGGAAGCGAAGTCGACGCCCCTCCTTGCCGGCATCCGTGGCCGCGACATACTCTGACTCGGTCAAGGAGAGTGTCGCGCACTTGATGCGCTGGCTCGACCAGGAGATCGCGGCCCCTCCGAAGACGAACACGTAGCCTTCCGTGCTCGTCCGGCTCTGCTTGTCGCCCACGTCGTCGGCATCGACGTAGCCGATCAGCTCCAACGATTCTGGTCCACCGCCGAACTCCAGGGCGGTGTCGCGGGTGTCGGCGAGGTAGGCGAGGCAGCGGTCGACCTCGCGCCAATGCTGGTCGCTCCTCACCGTGAGGCCGCTCCCCAGCTTGCTGCAGGCGAACGCGATGTCCGGCCTAGTCGTCGTCGCCGCGAACTGCAGCGAGCCGACCTTCTGCCGGTACTCCTCCTCTTCGCGCTCCTGAGACTCCTCGTCGTCGAACGTCAGCTGAGCGTAGGCGTCGACCGAGACCGGCATCTTCGGGACTCGACCGCCCTGCTCCTCGTCGATGAAGCACCTGCGCAGCTTGTCGGCGTAGCCCTGCTGGTGCAGCCACAGCTTCCTGGCCGGCCTGTCGCGCACGATCTCCAGCCCAAGGTACTTCACCACCGGCGAGATCTCACGCAGCTCGAAGGCGGCCTCCAGCAGCTCCTTCAGCTCCTTCAGCATCGCGGTGCTGCTGCTGGCGGCGAGCAGGTCGTCGACGTAGACCAGCACCCAGCAGGTCACTCCGTCGTCGCCGGCCTTGAATTAGAGCGCCTCGTCGACCTGGCTCTTCTTCCAGCCAGCGCCCAGCAGCACACTGTCGAGAGCCCTGTACCACAACAGCGGCGATTGCTTCAGCCCGTAGAGGCTCTTCAGCAGCTTACACACCCGGCCGGTCCCGTCGTCGAAGTAGTCCGGCTGGTACATGTAGAGCACCCTGTCGAGCTTGCTCTGCAGGAAAGCGTTCTTCATGTCGAGCTGCATCAGGTTGAGGTCGAGGACGGCGACGATGCTGAGGAAGATCCTCAGCGTGACGTAGCTGCTCACCGGCGAGTACGTCTCGTCGTAGTCGGCGCCGTACACCTGCGTGAAGCCCTTCACGACCAGCCTCGCCTTCTGGCGCTCGACGGTGTCGTCGATGCGGTACTTGGTCGTCAGCACCCACCGGTTCTTCATGATGTTCACCCCGCGTGGGCGTTCGACCAGCTCCCAAGTTCCCATACCGATGAGGCTACGGATCTCTTCTTCCATGGCGGCCTTCACCGCCTCGCCCTTCCAGCTCGACAGCGCCTCCTTCACCGTCATCGTGGCGATGTCCCAGCGGTGTTCGGGGTCAGCATGCACGTCAGGGTCGAGCTCCGGCAGGACTTCATCCTCCTCGGCATCGTCGTACAACAGGTCGTCGTCGACCTCGTCGTACACCGTGGTGAAGGCAGCTGGCGGTAGGCAGGCGTGGAAGCTCAACCGCTCCGGCGGCCGTCGAGCTCGACCTGTGCGTCGCAGCTCAGGCTTCGTGATCGGCACTTCCACCACGTCGCTGTCGGTGGACTCCTCACCCGCCGACTGCTCCCCTTCCTCGTCGACGTCCTCGTCGTCGACCAGCTGCTTCGACCCTTCGACCGGCTGCTGCTCCCCTGTCGAGTGTACCCCTGCTGTTGCCTCCTGTTCGACCGGCTCCCCTGTCTGGTGCTCCCCTGTCGTCGACGACTTCCCATCGTGGTCGACGAGCTTGGCACCTTGTCGACCGCCGGCGATGCCACTGGCCGGCGCCACAGGCGACGCCTCAAGGCTCCCCTCATCGCCGGTGGCCGACACAGGTGTCGACGCAGGCCGATCTGCGACGGGGGAGGGAGGAGCAAGAACAGGGGGAGGTGGAAGAACGTCCACAACATCATCATCCGCAGGCTCATCGACCTCGGCGAGCAGCGGAACCGTCGCCGTCGAGGTGTCCGTCGGCGGGTGTACCTGCGTCCGCCCCGACGCCGGCCCATACTTCGCCTTCCACACCTCCAGCGACAGCGTCTCGTAGAAGATCACCTCGACCGACGTGACCACCTTGTTGTCGGTCAGGTCGAGCACCTCCCAGCCCTTGCTCTCCAGCGACACACCCAGGTGAAGCCCCCAACGAGCCTTCGGCGCCAGCTTCCCACCGCGCTGCTGCTCGGGAACCATGAACCGCACCATGCAGCCCCATACCCGCGCCAGCGTGAGGTCGGGCTTCTTCCCGGTCAACAGCTGGTACGGAGTCGTTCCCGGCGGCGTCGTCGACCGCTCCAAGCAGTTGCGCACCCAGACAGCCTGTCGAAGAGCGAGGTGCCACCAGTGGTGCTGCACGCCCATGTGCAGCAGCATCGTCCGCACGGACTCGACGACCGTGCGCATCTCCCGCTCAGCCATGCCATTCTGCTGCGGAGTGTAGGGGCACGTCAGGTCGTGGACGATGCCCTTCCCGTCGACGAAGTTGGTGAACGCCTTCTGAGGAACTCCCCTCCTCGATCGGAGCGAAGCGACAGCACCGACTTCTTCGTCTGCCGTTCCACCAGCACCAGCCACCTCTGGAACTCCCGCAGCACGTCGCTCTTCTTAGCGACCGGCATTGCCCATACAAATCGAGTATGGCGATCCTTCAGCAGCAGGAAGTACAAGCTGCCATCCTTGGCAGCCACTCGAAATGGCCCGCACAAGTCAATGTGCACGACAGCCAACGCCTCCTCTGCGTCCGAGCCCTTGGCGGGGAAGGTGTGCCGCGCCAGCTTTCCTCCGGCGCACGAGACAAACGACGGGTCTGCTCCGGTCGACGACGTGATGTCGAGCCCAGTAGCAACGTCATGCTTCGCCGAGCTCTTGATCGTGTCGACGCCGACGTGCGCGAGCCTCGCATGCAGCCGATCAGGGGTCGACTTCGTCGCCGAGACGATCGTCCGCAGAGCCACCACCTCGGTCGACGGCGACCGCGTCGAGCAGGGGCGAAGGTCGGTGCAGAGGACTCGTCCGGTGTAGCGTGCTCGACCGAGCACCTCCCCGGTCGCGGTGACGAGCAGCATCTCGTCGCCGTCGCCCTGCAGCTGCACTCCGCTCTCCTTCAGTTGGCCAGCTGACAGCAGATTCGCCTGTACGCCCGGAACGTAGAGCACGTCGGGGATGAGGACCTGCTTCCCGGCCTCCCCTTGTAGAGCGACGGTTTCTCGACCCTCGACAGGCTGCAGGGCCCCGTTGAATCCGCGTACGTGCTTCACTCCGTCGCTCGGCCCCATGTCGACGAAGACCGCCTTCGTCCCCATCAGGTGGTGGGAGCACCCGCTGTCGAGCAGCACCGCCATCGGGTTGGCCTGCACAGCTGCCGCCACCGCCTGGAAGTCCTCGCCAGCCTCCGGCGCCAGCGAGACCGTCGGCTCCACCACGCCGACCATCGAGCACGTCGCATCCCCGTCGCCTCGGCTCTTGCCGCTGGAGTTGTCGACGTCCTTCGTCGACGACGTCTTCTTCGACGCCTGCTTCTCCTTGCGCGGCTTCTCATCTCGACGGGGGCGACGACTGGCCGATCGACCGCGGCCTCCCTTGTTGTCGTCCTCGTCGCTGTCATCGCGGTCGGGGCACTCGAAGGAGAGATGGTCGGGGTCGCCGCAGATCCAGCACTCCCGCCGTCGACCACCACCTCGTCGGCCCTTGTCCCGCGTCGACCTCTTCTCGTCGACGTCCTTCGTCGACCGCCCACCACCGCTACCACCTCCGCCGGGCTTCCCGCGCTGCTCCTGCTGACGATTCGGCTTCGTCGGTGCAGCGTAACTCGCCTGCGGAAGGAACTCCGTGGGCTGCTCTGCCTCCTGCATCGCCTCATCCTGGAGGATGTAGCTGGTGAGGGAGTCCTCGTCGAGGGACTCATGTGTGACGGGCACCATCGTAAACCTCTTCATGAGGTTGTAGCTGCGCGGCAGGCCCTTGAGGACGTGGGTGATGTAGGACGCCGTCGAGTACTCGGCGCCCGCCATCCTCATCTCAGCTAGGATTCGTCGAGCTCGGTTGCAGTAGTCCGTCGCCGACTCCTGCTCGCCCATCCGAATGTGGGTCATCTTCTCCTCCAGCTGTCCGATGCACAGGTTGTCCCTGGCCTGGTACGTCGACATGATGAAGTGCCATGCCTGGTGACCAGCATCCAGTCGCTCTCGACAGCTCCTGAGCGCTAGCTGCACCACCGGCGAGCAGCACCTCGAGATGACCATGAAGGTGAGCAGGTGAGCAGAACGAAAATCCCCGCGCAGCTCGACATCCTCCTCGGGCGGAATTGGCACGGTGCCGTCGGCGAAGCCCTTCAGCCCGGCGACCTCCAGCTGAGGTTCGATCGACTCCCTCCAGGTGATGAGGCCCCGTCGACCTTGCAGCGGTGCGACGGTGATCCGGTCCGGCGAGAACTTGAAGTAGCCATACGTCGGTGCGATTCCGCCCGCCGTCACATGCGTCGTCGCCGAGAGCCCTCCACCGCTTCGTAGAGGAGAGCGACGTCGAACGTCGACGTCGGCACGCGAGCTGCCTGCAGCCGCCGTCGACCGCTGCACTCGCGCCTGGATTCCGTCGACACCACCGTCGACCTTGATCACCCCTCTCTGCCTCGTGCCTTCACTGCCGCTGACTCGTGCACCACCGTCGACCTCGTCGTCGACGCCACCTTCGTTGCGCACCGGTCGAGGAGATGCAGGACGGGAAGGGTGTTCCGTCGCCCACTGCGACCGGATGCCCAACTCGACGATCAGCAAGGGGATCGTCCCGTACTCGCCATCCGCGTGGCGTTTCCTCGCATCAGCCAAGCGTGTCTCCAAGGTGTCCGCTACACCCGTATCAACTACGGGGCCGACCATGGTGACTATCGCTGCTGCTGGCCTACGAACGACTTAGTAGGTGCAAAAGTCGGCTCCTATCTGAAGGTATTTGCGGGGCCGTCCACGCTCACCGCACCATGCGGAGAGTTACTCTACAACGGTAGTGAGCTTGACTACGGGGGTTGGCACGAACGACTAAGAGTGATCGTAGCTTTGCTTGCGTTCCTTAGCACTTGCACATTCACGGGAGAAATCGGCAAGAGTTTCCACTAGCAAAGTTGGAATTACAGAATAATTGAACAAGCAATGACAGAATGACTACATCAGGCACCTAGCAACCCTGCAGCTAGCCTGGTCGACTGCCAGCACAGCTCGGTCGACCGCCTGCCAGTGTTGCGTAGAGGAGCCGTGCCAACACTGCAGAAAGGCGACCTGCCAACAGAGCAGGTCGACGGCGTGCCAACGCTGCAGCAGAGCGGCTGTCCAGTGTTGCCCCGTAGAACACAGCAGTGCGCACGCTCGCAGGTGCGCGCAGACGATTGGCCCGACTTGCCTCGTTGGGCATCCGTCGGCTGTTGTCTGCGCCTGACGAGCCACATCGACTCCGGGATACCAGCCCGCAGTCGTCTTCGCCATCGCGACCTCGACGACGTTCGCGTGCCTCCGCCGAACTCGTCGAGCAGGTTACCCGGTCGACCCGGACGACCACCAGGTGCTTCCGGTCGACCACCACTGCCTCTCGTCGACCACCGGGTCCCTCCGGTCGACCACCAGTCCCTCTGGTCGACCACAGCTCCCGTCGAGCTACCCCCTGGTCGACGGGCCCCTTCCGTCGACCAGAACCGTCAGCGGTTGTCGCCGAGCTCCCCTCGTCGACCGCTGCTCACTTGTCAGGTCGACGGATTGCTCCGTCGACCTCCCGGTCGAACTGCAGGTCGACAGACTGCTCCCGGTCGAGCTGCAAGTCGACGGAGACCCCCTGGTCGAGCTGCAGGTCGACGGAGACCTCCCGGTCGAGCTGCAGGTCGACGGAGACCTCCTGGTCGAACTGCCCCTCCTGGTCGACAGCCCACCCGTCGCCCAGACCAGTCAGTTGCAGCTGTCGAGCTCCCTGGTCGACAACAGCACCACAGCGGTTCCCTGCAGCTCGACGATACCTGTCAAGCAGCTCTCCTACTGTGAACGGTCGGCTGCTACTCCCGTACATCCGACCAAGTCGTCGGCGTTGCCCAAGCGAGGGCGGGGCCAACACCCCATTCCTGTTAACAGTGGGTTCGGTGCACTGAAAGGCAAAGAGGGAGCGGAAGTCTAGGAGATGTCTGCAGACATTCAGGAGCTGCAGACATTCAGGAGACACACCCCAGACCTGGAAAACGACGATCCAGTTTGCAAGTTTCCCAGCCCTCCTTGGTCCAAGCCTCGACTCAAGCGTCATCACAAGCCCCACTCCAAACCTGCAGCGCTTATTTTTTAGGAGCCACAGCTTCTCTTTCCCCCTCAAGGAACCGGTCGTCAGTGCTTCAACTTCTGATTGTGTGCACAGCACAGGTGGTGTTGGTGGTGTGAGTGGTGCAAGTGGTGCTGGTGCTGCTTGTGATTCGGGTGCTGTGGGTCCTATGGGTGCCAAATCTCCCTCTGGTGAAAGTGTGGGTAGTGGACGTGTTACCTGTGCTGCTGGTGTTGTCGGAGCTGCTGGTGCTGCCGCTGCTTCTGGTGCTGCTTGTGATGCTGGTGCAGCTAATGCTGTTGGTGTTCTTGTTGCTCTTGGTGCTGCGTGTGTTGCCGATGTTGCTGGTGCTGGTGTTGTCGGCGCTCCTGTTGTTGGTGCTGCCAGTGCTGCTTCTTTGGCAGGTGCTTCTAGTGCTGCTGGTGGTGCTGATATTGCCAGTGCTGCTGGATTTGCCAGACCTGTTGGCGTGGCTGATGTAATTGGGCGTCCATCCAACCCACCATGCGCTCTCACAACAGAACCATACCCCCTCCTGCATAGGTTTAGACGATCACGGTCGCATGAATAGGGACGAACAGGAGCAGGACAGCTGGACAGGGGAATGTTGCGTGCGCCAGCTTACCAACCAGGAGGGGCACCCACAAATTACAGCCAAGAGTTACCGAGTTACCTTGAAGAGCAGCCGTGGGTGGTGCATGCTAGCAGGTTCAGGCACGTGCCTTACGAGTCACCTCACAAGCAGCCTAGCAGGTACGGCCACGTGTCCCTGCACCAGCAGCATCAGCAGATGCAGCAGAGAGAGGTGGAGGGGCAGCAGAGGCTGTGGCTGGTCGAGAGGCAGATGCCGAAGCAGCAGCAGCAGCATCAGTCAGAGCTACAGCAGCAGTTGCAATTGATGCAGCAACAAGAGCAGCAGCAACAACTACCACTCTCGCCCTTCCAGGGTACTCTCCCGTTCTGTATGCAGCCTCTCCCCCCAATAGCACCTTATGAGTCGACTCAGTTGACACTTTGCAATGTCCCTCCCCCCCATACCACCTGCTGCTATCACCTCCGCCGCTGTAGCCGCTGCTGCCCGCATTGCAGCCGGCACTCTGCCCACAATGCTGCTGGCGTTGGGGCTGTATACAGTAACGGTGGTGCGGATCGTTCTATAGCGGATCGTTCTATAGCAGATCAGCGACGTGATCACTCAGTAGTAGTCAGAGATCTTGTTCTTTTGGACCCCTCGCAACTTAGACTTGTCTCATCTTCCGTCCAAGCTCCGGCCTCGCTTCTGTGGTCTGTTTCGCGTTAATGCCATGGTGACACCGGTTACATTCCGTTTGCGCTTACCAACCACGTGGACGCTTTCCATGTCCAACTACTGAAGCCCTACAAGGACCCCAATTAGCAGTACCAGGGACGTCAGCTACCGCCACCGCCACCTGTTCTCGTACAGGATGAACCAGAGTACGAGGGAACATGTCCTTGCGCATCCACGCTGATGCAGCAACACGCTAGAGTTCTTTATCTGCTGGAGGAAATATGACCCATCGAAGGACAATTGGGTTGCAGAAGCTGATATCGGTAACATACGCCGTGCTCTCAGGGATTTTCTTGTCAAGCAGGGTGTTTCTCACGCAGCCCAGCGTTGAGGAGGGGACGTCTGAGAGTACGACGCCCGTTCTAACCTGAACTGGCTTACTCTTAATTTCTAAAATCATTTTTGTGCTCATCTCCTAATTCGTTGCTCTTACTAAAGTTCTTATAGTTTTAGCAGCGAAATAGGTTGCGTGCACCGTTTTACTGTTGCTTCTAGAATCATCTTGAGTAACGTTGCGTGCGCGTGACTATCACTGAATTCCTTTACCGAATTCGAAAAGGTCCCGTTCCTGACGCTTCGAGGCGCTCGGTACCTTCTAGTAAGACCTAGGTTACCTGCCTTGTGTCGTGCCTTTATGAAATGAATATTTTGTCCACACCTTCTTGCTGAACTTGCTAACATTTTTCCGTTTGTGATATCGCGTGCCCGTTCCACTCCCGCGGGCGTTGGACCGCCTTTCCTCGGGGGACTTGGGCAGCCTCAACCACCCCACCATAGACGTCCCTGCAGATGCTGTGCTGCGTGTGGCTCGGCTCACTCTCTCCTGCACCGCAAAGCGCACTGCAGCCCGCCCAAGTATGGCACACATTGCCAACTAGCTGCAGACCATCCGGGAGGAGGTGTGGGGAAGGAGGAGCTAAGCGCAACGACGTGCAGGTCCAGCAGACGGAGATTGTTGCTAGTGCATTAAGCCTCGACGAATAACTTCAGATCCTTGATGACAACATGGTTGAAGGATAAGTTATGTTGCAGTATTGACAAGTAACATGTCCCATTGGACAGCTGAGTGTGAATGTCGAGAAACACTAATAATACCATAATCTCTCGAATAAAAGATCCAAAGGCCTTATGATATTATATATATATATGTATGAACACATTTATATACATACATATATATTGTGTCCCCCCAGATAGAAGCATAGGTGCGCTTCTGATATAAGCATAGAAGCATAGGTGCGCTTCTAAACTCGAGGGTGCGCTTGTACTCAATTCAGTCATCCCCACATAATACATAGGACCCGGTAAGACTAGTGCAACTGCCTCCAAGGATACTAATGCCTCTAGTCTCTGTCAGAATGTTATGTTTCTCTAGTCTGCAGTGGGGTACTCTATAGTGAGTACAGCCTTGTTAGGGTTTGCTATATGTATCCCAATGTTTGCTAGTGAACTCCCTCTTTTGCCTATTCTCTCTTGCCTAGCTAGGTAAACCCTAGCTATGGCTCCTCGTTCTGCCTACTATTTTGACATGGTATTAGAGCCTTTGCGCTCCTGGCCTGTGGGCCCACATGCTTCCGCTGCTGCTGTCGTGTCTGTCGCGCGCCCCGTGGCGCGCGACGTTTTTTTTCTTCCCGCCACGCGCTCGGGGCGCATGGCGGTTTTCTGCCCACCGTGCGCTCGGGGCGCGCGGCGGTTTTCTGCCCGCCGTGCGCCCCGAGGCGCGCGGCGGTTTGCTGCCTCACGCGTCACCCCGGGGACCCGCGCGTCCCCCCCGTCGACCGTCGCGCCGCCCCCGGGGACCCGCGCGTTCCTCCCCGTCGACCAGCGCTCTGCCCCCGTCGACCCGCGCGCTGCTCCCGTCGACCCGCGAGTCGCCCCCGGGAACCCGCGCGCGCTGCCCCGTCGCCCGTCGCGGCGCCCTGGGGGGCCGCGCATCGCCCTTCCCGTCGCCCGTCGCGGCACCCTGGGGGCCAGCGCGTTGCCCCCCCCCTCCCGTCGCCCGTCGCGGCGCCCTGGGGGGCCGCGCGTCGCCCCTCCCGTCGCCCGTCGCGGCGCCCTGGGGGGCCGCGCGTCGCCCCTCCCGTCGCCCGTCGCGGCGCCCAGGGGGCCCGCGCGTCGCCCCCTCCCGTCGCTCGTCGAGGCGCCCTGGGGGCCCGCGCGCCGCCCCGCTTCCGCTCACACGCCGCCCCACCTGCTGCCCGCGTTTCTGCCCTACGTTGGAGGGTATGGGGGTGGCGGGTATGGGGGTGGCGGGTGTGTGAGCCGTCCCCTGCTCCTCCTCCTCCTCCGTCTCCCACTGCTGCAGCTGCCGCTGAGGGGGGTGGTGTGTGGGAGCCGAAGGAGTGGTGCTAGGGGGGTGACGTGGGAGTGGAGCTAGGGGTGCAGCAAGGGGTGTGTGAAAGGGGGGTGGGACAGTTGGGGGAGGTTGAGCGGAGGTTGAGCCGTCGTGTCGCAGCAGCGCCAGTAGTCCGGAGGCTACAATCTCCGGTAGTCGCCAGTCGCCCGTGGGTCAGTTGCTCCAGCCGCTCAGAGTTAGCCGCAGAGCTAGTTACTCCTGTAGTCCGGGCCTTTGCTTCGGTAGCCACTGAGCCAGCCGCTACCGTGTGTCTGCAGCATTCGTCGTCGCCTCCCATCTCCTCTCCTCTCACATTCCCTCCTCCTCCTCACTTGCCCTCTGTGAATGCCTCTAGCTTTGCTTGTCCTTGTGAACCTGCTCTATGACTGCTTGCTGTGCTGATTATACCCCACTTTGATTACGGGGGTGTGTCAGAATGTTATGTTTCTCTAGTCTGCAGTGGGGTACTTTATAGTGAGTACATCCCTGTTAGGGTTTGCTATATGTATCCCAATGTTTGCTAGTGAACTCCCTCTTTTGCCTATTCTCTCTTGCCACTCTCTTGCCTAGCTAGGTAAACCCTAGCTATGGCTCCTCGTTCTGCCTACTATTTTGACAGTCTCGGCTCCCATACGATATGATTTATGGACTTCATTAACATAATTACAAGACGCTATAGCGTTTTTTCCAGAAATTCTTACTAGGCTTCAATTACAATTGTTGCAAGCAAGCAAGCCTAAGCAACCTTAAACAACACATTTTTATTTAGTTCTGCGGTATGACCAGTTACGACCTGTGGTACCATAAGCACATCGAACTAGCATATACAAAAAATTTATGGGCAAAGGAACCCAAGCAGAGTATAGACCTGAAGCACTACTAATATAATTCACAGCTACACACAGAAAGGGAATGCTTTTGTCATTGCAATGATTCTGAGCTGAGTTACGATATCCACCGACCCTGCCTTAAGTTTTATCCACCGAAGAACACCTCTTCAACTCTTGCACCTGTGAATCCACCTTGATAGCTGCGCTCAGCTTCTCTTTCCCCACCCACTCCTCCCGTATGATCTGCAGCTTGTTGACGATGTGTGTCATTTTTGGGCGGGCTGCAGTGCGCTCCGCGGTGCAGGTGATGGCGAGCTGGGCCACATGCAGCACAGAATCTGCAGGGGCGTCCATGGTGGGGTCCTTGAGGCTTCCTGAGTCCCCCGAAGAGAGGCACTCTGACGCCTGAGGGAGTGGAGGGGGTGTAGGAAGTAAGGGGGTGGATGAAGGGACGGGGGTGGATGAAATTGCATACAGAGTGAGTGGAGACAGGTCATTAAGAAGGGTTATGAGGTGATATCAATGCCTTTCCAAAGCAGACGGTAAGTTGTGCTTAATCATGAAGAGATCTAATGTCCCTGTGAGGACCAATAGCAAGAACTGGATGAGGTGAGAAAACAAGTTCCACGACCGAGCATTGGGTAGCGGAGGAGGGTGTTCCTTAACTTCTTTTGAGACAATGCTATCACAATGAAGCGCGATATGCTGGTCTTATGGAATGAGGTGCTCACCCATGAAGTGATATGCCGATCCTCTCCATCAGTCCCCAAATGTGGTGCCTGTCTTGTGAGTATCAACAGCATGAGCACTCCGAAGCTGAAAATAAAATCAGAGGCACCGAATGATCAGAGCACAGGATGCAGGTGAGTAGGCAGAGTTGGAGTCACTTTAGATGAGTCTTGCCACCTTAATGCAGCGTGCACAGGTTCATGTACTGCCATATAGATTCAAATGGTAAAACCATCTTTTACTGGGCCCACCTGTAGACATCACTGGCAGTGGTAGCCTTGCGCGTGATGGAGTAGGCGGGATCCACAAAGCCCGGTGTGCCCATGATGCGTGTCGTGCCCACACTGGTGCCCTCCCCCACCCGCACCAGCCCAAACTCTGCAATCTTCGCCTGGTGATTTTTGTGGGGTCATTGTAGCATAAAGAACAGATCACAACAAATAGTCGCTAGTGGTACTATCCGCAACAGAGCACGGATAGGATAAAGGTTTTGTAAGGTTGGCAAGATGGTTGCTGTAAGAAACAAGATATTGATTTCGAAATATTCCAGACATAGTAGGTGCTGTGTAGTGTACAAGACTCAAATGCATACTACATTAGCATGGCTGCATAGCTTGACCAAAACCTTGAGACAACTTTGCCTTGACAGCAAGAATCTGGTCAAGTTATCGTTAGCTACCTTGACCAGTGCTGACCAGACTGGTCAAATTTGAAACAGATTTGCCTCCACCAAAAGTAAATCAGCGTGACACCAACCTGATCTACCGCACGCAAGCTTGCCTGCATGCTGTCGGTGATGAGGACGTTGGCAGGCTTGATGTCGCGATGCACGATGCCAAAGCCGTGGAGGTACTCGAAGCCCCGTGCCATGCCGATGAGAATGTCCAGCCGCTGCTTCAGAGTCAACGGGCGTTCTGCCTCTGCAAGGAATAAGTGCCAGAGGATGAGTGGAAGGGCATGGGTGGCAGATGATAAGTGCCAGAGGATAAGTGGAAGGGCATGGGTGGCAGATGATAAGTGCCAGAGGATAAGTGGAAGGGCATGGGTGGCAGATGATAAGTGCCAGAGGATGAGTGGAAGGGCATGGGTGGTAGATGATAAGTGCCAGATGATAAGTGGAAGGGCATGGGTGGCAGATGATAAGTGCCAGAGGATGAGTGGAAGGGCATGGGTGGCAGATGATAAGTGCTAGAGGATAAGTGGAAGGGCATGGGTGGCAGATGATAAGTGCCAGAGGATGAGTGGCAGGGCATGGGTGGCAGATGATAAGTGCCAGAGGATAAGTGGCAGAGGAGTGGCAGAAGGTGAGGTGAGTGGCAGAGCATGATTGCACTGAGCATGAGTGGCTGAGGGCAGGCTACACCTCAAGGATGCAGCTTATGGTACAGCATGTGTGTGGCACAGCGTATGAGTGGCACAGCATACATGTGCACAGCATGAGTGGAATATAAGAAAATACATTGGACTCGCACACGTACCTGGACCAATCCATTTGTTAAGATCGCCGTTGGGCACGTATTCATAGATCAGAACTTGCTCTGGCTGTGTCCTCAAGTCTCCTCCGATTGCAAAGCCAAGGAGCTTCACAATGTTGGGGTGGTTTTTGTCGGCCATCTGCTGAATCTGATCCACAAAGCCAGAGAAACAGGGCGCGCAGCAAATAAAAACAGATTGCAATCAGAGCTCCAACAAATAGCCGAACAAACTTCAGCGATTGAAGAACTGGCTTGCAGTTTCATGCCTGCACCATCGTGGCTGACTCACCTCCTTCTGAAAGCCCACGTCTATCAGCCTGGCTCGCTTGACAGCCCACAAGGTGGTGCCATCGCGGGGAGACACGCCCTTGTACACATCGCCAAAGGCACCCGAGCCCAGCTGGTTGTGGGGGGACCAGTCATTGGCCTTGAGGACCTCCGCCAGCGAGAACTCCGTGCAGTGCGCCGCTGCCAGGCTGCTGGCTGGGCCTGCTTGTAGTGTCAGAGGTGAAAGGAGGGTAGATGGATGCAGTGAAACAGGCTTGAACACAAGTCGGGTCGAGTTGGGTCGGCCTCAGTCCAGTCGGGTCAGACCCTTGATTTGCAGCTTGTCAGTCAGTTCACGCGTTATGAAACTGACGACTCAGTAGTTACTAGGTGGTTATACCAAGCCGGGTCCTGAGAGCCCCCTAAGAATGTGCAGTTCCCAAATTGACATCTTTAACCTTCTATCGCCTCAAGACCTTGTCGCTGTTAGGTTGCAGAATTGTATAGCCCAACACGTTTACATCCACTAGGGGACATCTGTTAATGTCTATGCTTATGCATTGTTCCCCACTGAACGCCGTGATTGCACAACTGAATCAACAGAGTCTGGTTAATCATAACGTACTCTTCTTTTGCCATGAGTAAAGCAGAGTGGCGCCAAGAAGCAGGAGAATGACCACAGCAGCAACAACAATGCCAATGATGACTCCCACTGACACACCGCCTCCACCTCCTGCTGAAGAAGACTCGCTGCTGCTGCTGCTGCTGCCGCCACTGCTAATTTCTGCAAAAATAATGAGTATGGGGCATGGGAGATGGGGCATGGGAGACGGGGCATGGGAGAGTGGGGATTAACAGAGTCAACAAGTGAGAGGTTCATCCCATGTGTTGTGCAATGCCATGCATTCCCATGCGTTGCGATGCATTGCCATGCATTGCTTGCTGTACCGATATGTTTTCCCGATATCGTATTTATTCAAAACAACACACTCAACTCCAAAACGCGTAGTGCCATGCATCACGTCGTGCCTCATTGTGTTTATGTACTCGCCTGCAGATTGGTTGCTGCAAGTATTGCAGAAGGGTTTACACGCGCGGCAAAAGGATGTGGTAGGCGATTGTGTTACGCCACAGGCAGAGTGGTCAGGTGGGCATGTGAGGTTGGTGCCAGAGATGTTTCTGCAGTGGAAAAGGGGAGATGAAAAGGCGGAAATCATGGGCACAGCTGCACAGACATTCAATTCAATTTCAACCAAGATGATGGTAGGCTATTTGGTTCTGAAGGTGGGAATGGCAGCATGGAGATGGTGGCTAGGAGGGACATGGAGACATTGCCAAGCACCCCGCAAAAAGCTGGAGCTCCTGCAAGAGTGTCCTTATCCAGCCAATCATGCACTTTGATTTTGGCATCAGATGAGCCTATGTCCTATCTCACACTGCATACAAGTTCGGTTCAGGTTTGGTACGTGCTCAAGCCTACTTACAAGCACTTCAATCTCCTGAGGCCTCCGATCGCAGCTGGAATCTCCCCGCTGAGGTTATTAGCAGCGAGGTTTCTGCTCACATGGGTTGGACAGAAAGTTCGGGAGTAAGCGCTGTTAGCATCATGCACGCTAATGCAGCGACATGCATCCACCCATCCACATGAAGGCATGCATCCATCCATCCACATGAAGGCATGCATCCATCCGTTCAGTGGTGCATGCAAGAGATGGAGGAACCTGGCAGTTCCATGCGTTCAGCCATCCCATGGCGAAAATATCTATAGAGGCAACATCTAGAGAAAAGAAGCATGGCAGCAACTATAGGGTGCAATGCACCATTGATCTGGTCACAGCAGTCCCAGCATGCTTTGGAACAGCAAATGGAGTGACAAGCTTGTGGAGGGCTGAACGCCCTCCACATGCTTGAGAGCGTGGTGTAGGTTTGGCACATGAGAGCACGGTGCAGGCTTGGCATATGGGAGCTCAGTACAGGCTTGGCACGTGAGACCGCATAGCAGGCTTGGCACATGAGAGCGCCATTCAGCCTTGGCCCGGCCCGGCACATAAAAGTGAGCTTCATACAGATTGGTGAGGCCTTCAAGGAAGGCGAAGTTGCTGGAAATGGGGCCACTCAGGGAATTGAATGAGAGGTCTCTGTGCATTGTGTGTTGTTGGTTGAAAGAAATGAAGAAACTAGAATATCAGGCACGGCAGGACAATCAGGAAGCACATGCAAGCGTGCTTTTGAGTCGACTCAAAAGCGTTCCCCGATGAGTGAGGACCCGTGGGACCTCACATACGGCAGGACAATCAGGAAGCACATGCAAGCGCCCAAGAGAGTGTGACGAGTCAAGATCCCAAAAGGTGGGGATCCATGTTGGGAGCATCGAGGGGAACGAACGAGCAGCATTGGACTGGGAGCAAAAGGAAGAAGCATAAGCAAGTGAAAGTAGGGAGAGCGGAGGGGGGCGGAAAGGGAGATGGAAATAGTTGCGGAACAGTGGGGCTAATTGGAGGGAGCATGGTGATTGAGAGGAGAATAGGTCCAAGAAAGGGGCACATGGATGGATGGATGGCCGCACAGCGCACAAGCAAGGCGGGTGGAAGATGGTGAAAAAAAAGGTGGGACCGAGGCAACACCCCAGATCACAAAACTCCAAATCTGTAAGGTTTCAATGGTAGTTTGTAGCTGGGATAGCCTAGAACTGATTTCATGGATCATGATACTCACAGGTTCACCAGGTTGATCAAGCGGCTGAGAGAGGATGGAATGGACCCAACCAAGCGATTGCCTTGTAAACTCCTGATAGACCATGAAACGCAGCCCATGCAAGACAAAGGAGAGGGAGGGAGTTGACGGGGAGAAAAAGAGAAAGACGACCCTAATGCTGGCTTGTCATTAGCTTCAGTGAAGTTCATTTCAATGCTATAGCTGAGTAGAAGCAATCACAAACTGCATCAGATCGGAAAATAGAGAGAATGTCATATGGGGGTTCTGGCCCGCGGTGCAAGCAGCCCTTCACAAAATAAATGGACTTTTAGCCAATGAAACTGAAGTCCCTACATAGCCCAATATAGGTGCCACCACTCGTCCTGCTTAGGACGTGGTGCAGGATCACAGCGATTTGGTCGACTTGGAGCGCACCAGTGCGATGCAGTGGACCACTTTCAGTGCTAGTGCGGTGTAGTGCAACGCTCCGAACTGTTCGCCCCTAGTCGCACTCACACCATGCATTGGTGCACGCCATCTTCTCCCATTCTCTTTCTTACGAAGGTGTAACAAACTTTTGAGAGAATTTTCAGAATAAAACCAGAATGTTTTACCGATTTTTTTAACGGCCAATTTTGCTGCTTAGATTTTCCACCCTTGTTGAACAAGGTCAAACATGGCCCGCAGTCTAACTAAAAAAACGGGGTGAAGTTTGGGTTTGAGGTTCGACCTTGAACTTTCTAGGAGTCAAGTCAAACTGGCAGCGGTTTGGTCCGACCACGTGGAAAACAAGCACTTCATAACAGCTTTTGGTTTGACGCGGCTCGGCACACATGGTCAAAATGAACCAAACAATTGACCGCAAATTTTTACAGGTTCGAATCGAACCCTTTTGGGGATAAACAAGCTGCAGCTCGGAACATTGCACAACCCTACCTGTGTGCGTGTGGTGTGGGTTGGTGTGGAAAAGTGAGGAGTTGAGAATTGAGGAAATGGATGGAAGGACTGGAGCTGGAGGTGCTGGCGCAGGTGGCGCTAGCTCTGGGGGTGCTGGAGCTGGAGGTCATGGCACAGGAGGTGCTGGTTCTGGGTGTGCTGGAGCTGGAGGTGCTGGTTCTGGGGGTCTGGTGCTGGAGGCGCTGGCACTGGAGGTGCTGGTTCTGAGGAGTCTGGGGCTGGAGACCCTGGTTCGCGGAGTCCACTCCGCCTCCCCACCGCCACGACACGCGTCTCCAGGCGGCCCGTCGGCGTGAGCGTGAGGAGCAGGTGCTGTTGGAGAGGGAGCGGCAGGAGTTGCGGCAGTTGGACCTGCTGGAGCAGCAGCAGCAGCAGCAGCAGCAGCAGCAGCAGCAGCAGCAGCAGCAGCAGCAGTGACCGCAGCAGCAGCCGCCGCCGCAGCAGCAGCAGCAGCAGCAGCAGCAGCAGACACCACCGCCGCCGCCGCGACCACCGCAGCTCCCTCTGGAGCGGCAGTTGTTCCCACCCGTGAGTGGCCTTCGGGCCCTTGGTCTTCCCTCCTCTCCTCCTGTTCACACTCCGTCCCCTCCAGCGTTTCGTCCCACGTTTCCTCCTCCTGACGACAGTCTGGCAGTCTGGTCTTCTCCTCCACCGCAGTCTCCTCCACCTGGTGTCCCACACTCTCGTGTCCGTCCCTGTCCTCCACGTGCTCGTCCCTCGTCTCCCGTTACCGACCTCCGCACTGCCCTCCTTTGTTCGTCTCTTTGTCGTCCTCCTCCTAAGTCCGTTCTCCCGTCTCCTCCTTCGTCCTCTCTCCCTTTCCCCCCTACTCCTGTCACTGACTACTACCGCGCTGTTCGTCATGTTGTCTCTCGTGTCCTCGCCACTCTTGTCACCGCCTCTCGTTTCCCTCCGTCGTCTGTCTCGGCTCTCACTGCCGCTGTCGCTGAGTTTGCTGCCGCCATTCGCCTTGACGACACCACCCGTGTGGTGCCAGCTCCTCCCTCCCGTCCTCTGTCTGTCGGGGGTGAGTTTGCCCTTGGCTGTGACGTCCTAGAGGACAGAGAGTCTGAGCTGGAGTACTGGGCAGCTGCTTCTCCCTCTGTCTGTGCCATGCTGCTATCCCCTGAGGGAGACCCCGGCGCCCTTGACATACCAACTCCTCGTACATACCGCGGGGCAGTGTCAGGAGCGTGGGCCTCTCAGTGGAAAGCGGCTATGGCCTCGGAGTTAGCGTCTTGGAGGTCCACAGGCACCTACGTCGACGCAGTTCCTTCTCCCAGGGCGAACGTAGTCGATGGCATGTGGCTCTTCGAGGTGAAGCGGCCGCCTGGCTCACCGCCTGTGTTCAAGGCGCGCTACGTTGCTAGGGGTTTCAGTCAGCGTGAGGGAGTTGACTTCTTCCAGACCTTCGCCCCGACCCCGAAGATGACTACTCTTCGGGTGTTACTGCACGTAGCAGCACAGCGAGAGTACGAGCTGCACTCCCTTGACTTCTCTACTGCGTTTCTCCAAGGCAGACTACATGAGGAGATCTGGCTGCGCCGCCCTCCTGGCTTCACTGACACCTTCCCACCTGGGACCCAGTGGAGCCTGAGACGGCCAGTCTACGGTCTCCGCCAGTCGCCCCGTGAGTGGCACGACACTCTTCGCTCCACGCTTCGTGACCTTGGGTTTTGTCCTTCCTCTGCCGACCCGTCGCTGTTTGTTCGCACTGGTTCCACTCCTTTCTTTATACTAGTGTACGTCGACGACTTGGTCTTTGCCACAGCAGACAGGGCAGCTCTGGCTCAGGTGAAGTCCGAACTGCAGAAGAGACACAAGTGCACTGGCCTAGGTGAACTGCAGCGCTACCTTGGCCTGCAGATCACCAGGGACAGAGCCGCTCGCACCATCACACTGACTCAGTCACACATGGTGCAGCACGTCCTTCGGCGGTTCGACTTCCAGCTCTCCACCACACAGCCCACACCTCTTGCTGTTGACCACGGACTCACTGGCCCCTTTCCCGACGAGCCATTTGAGTCCAGTGGTCCCTACGCAGAGCTGGTGGGCTGCCTCATGTACCTGATGACTTGTACTCGGCCGGACCTCGCCTTTCCCCTCAGCATACTTTCTCGCTTTGTTGCGACTGGGAGACACCGTCCTGTCCACTGGACAGCTGCCGTGAGGGTGGCGAAGTACCTGGCGACTACATCAGGCATGGGGCTTGTACTTGGAGGGACTCAGCCAGTGGCGCTGACTGGTCACTGCGACTCTTCCTACGCTAACGACGTGGAGACTCAGCGCTCGACTCAGGGTTACTGCTTCAGTCTGGGAGCTGGTGCTGTGTCGTGGAAGTCTACACGGTCGTCGTCTGTGGCTACTTCCAGTGCAGAGGCAGAGATCTACGCTGGTGCCATGGCGGCACAGGAGCTTCGCTGGTTGACCTTCTTGCTCGCCGACCTTGGTGAGCAGCCTCGCTCTGCACCGACCTTGTACGCTGACAACAAGGCCATGATCCTCCTCTGTCGAGAGCCTCGACTGGAGAGCAGAGTGAAGCATATTGACATGAGGTACTTCCTCCTGCGAGAGCTGCAGCGACGCGGCCAGGCACGCCTGGACTTTGTGGCCTCAGAGGCCATCACTGCAGACGTCTTCACCAAGGCCCTAGCGCTTGGTGACCACCACAGGTTCTGTGTGCAGTTGGGGCTTGTTGAGGTAGGCCCTCGGTTGCTGTATTCTTGTTGCTTGCTCTGCTTGTTGTGCTTTCCTATATATATCCTAGTGAACTCTTGAACTGGCCTTGTGGCCGCTTGCTTGCGCTCGGAATTTGTGTGGTGACCTTGAGATCCACCCTGAGCTTGTTTTGCTTCTTGCTGACTGGTCTTGTGACCGTTTGTTCACCCTGCTTGTTCTGGTGCCCCTCACTTAGCCTATGGGGGTGTGTCAAAATGTTGATATTTGTGATAGGCTGTAGTGAGTTGCTCCTTAGAGAGTATAACACAGTTAGGGTTGCCTATTTGTACTGCCTTGTTTCCTAAACTTATCATTCCGTTGCATTCTACTCTTGAGAATTTGGTACTCTTTCGGCATGCCCCTCATAGTGTCTCTATCTCGCTCTGGCCGTGTTGATGGTGACTCACTTGTAATAAGGGAACATTCCTGTGGAGACACTTGTGTCTCAATCCCCGTTTTCCCGAGTCGCGCCTGTAAATTTGCACAATGTCCCGTTTTCCACTTTAACGGAGTTTGCCAAAGATGCAAGTCGAGTTTGTGAAGACACATCACACAGGTCACACTCTGCCTTCCAAACCAACTACAATAGAACACACAACACAGACCACAATTGGTCACACCTCTAGCAACTATGGCACAGCCCCGTGCAGTGCCTTTCCTCATGCGACTGCTAGTCGCATGGATAACCTTCTACTACTCTATCTTCATGGACGTCGTCGGTAGGTCGGTTGGCGGTCTGCTGGAAGCCAACGTTTTCGCCGACGAAGACGCGTCGACATCGACCTCCCACGGCTCCAACAGGATGATGGAGAGGAAGCGAAGGGCTAGTCTGCGCAGGCAGAGGTACCAACTGTTGCTAGAGGACCTGCACGGCATGGGAGAAGGAGAGTTTAGGGACCTGTTTCGGATAAACCGGGCAATACTCGACTACATTGTCATCGGCATGGTGTACTACATGCAGCCATATGTGGAAAGGTACCTCATCATCCATGAGGTGGCCTGCTTGGTGGCGATCAAGTACCTTGCCAGTGGATTGTCGTACGGAGACATGTCTCGTCTCTTCAGGTTGTCCAAGACCCTCTGCCATGCGCTTGTCGACGCGTGGCTGATGCATTTCCCGTCGGTCTTCAAACAGCAGTGGACCCGCGACGACCTCGACGAGATGGCCGAGGAGTTCCGCGCCATCAAGGGTGTGCCTGCTGTCGTGGGGGCTATAGACGGGACACACATTCATATGAAGGGTATGGAGGGGCACAGGCAAGAGTACTACACGAGGAAAGCCGCATACGCCGTGCAACTGCAACTGACATGTGATGCACGAGGCATCATATGGGACTACCTGATCGGTTACCCATGAAGTAGTAGAGACGCATGAATCTGTTAGAGGCATGTCGCGTAAAGCATGTGTATACTATTAAAAAAAACCCCGTGTGATGACTCAAATTGAGAAAGAAAAAAACGAACAAACGTCCGAACACGGGCAAGGAACCCACCGGTGAACGTTGGAGTAGAGGTGCACGGCGCGGAAGTGGACGGTACGGCGAACCCGCAAGGCACGTTAACGTGTGTCGCACCACCTCCATCGACGACGTGAGGGTGTGCCACGGCCCTGTTGTTCTGGAAGAGTTCCATGTACGGGAACCACGGTGGCTTACACACCGCTCCCTTGCCCGAGGCCTTCTCCCCCTTTTTCAGTTGCTTGAACATGGTGACCAGATTGCGCCACTGCTCCTGCACCGCGTTCACTCCGCGCACCCACCCGGTGTTCTCTTTCTTGATGTGGCGGACGAGGCGTGCCCAGTACTGTGAACCTTGCTTGCCGATGAGTGGCTCGAGTTCGTCCTTCATGAACCAACGAGCCGCCACTAAAATGGTGCTCTCGCGGGGGGACCAAACGCTGCGCTTCACCGGGTGCAGGTTGCGTGTCTTGGCCGCGCCACGAGGTGGTTCGCCGCCCTTATCGGCGGTCTTGGCTCCGGATGCGGAAGTACCACGGCCGCGACGAGACGTCTGTGCTGCGGGCTGCGCCTCCTCAGGTGCGTCATCCTCGTCGCCGTCGGCATCATCCGCGTCGGCGTCGTCCGCGTCGGCGTCATCCTCAGAGTCGGACATGCCCTTGTCCTCCTCCTCTCCAGAGTCCGCGTCATCCTCGGTGCCGTCGTCGCACTCGTTGTAGTCCGAGTCATCGTCGTCGCTACCGAACGCCGCATCGTCCACCACGCGCGAGGAGGCAACATGGTCAGCCGCACGGCGGCCGCGAGTGGGGACATCACGCGGGGCTTGGTAAGATGTGTCCCCGCCTCGGGCGTTTCCTTCGGACAACGGGCCCCCGGGCTTGCGTCCGGCCGCGAGCTGCTTGTTCATCCAAGCAATATACGGGATCTCGTTGAGATCCCGCGGGCACTGGTCAGTAGCAGTAGCTGCGCTCTTGCGCTTACGGGCCATGGCTACGGAGTAGGATAGATCTGTGGAAGAGGAAAACAACATTCGATAGCTGGGGTTGGAAGAGAAGAAGAAGAGATTGGGGAGGGAGAGGTGTCAACAGGATGGGAAAGGTGTGCATGAGCGGGCAGGGACGTGCGATGGTGGGCTGTTACCACCACTCTTTGGTCTGCCCGGGCAGAGCGGGTTCATTTCCCGCTCGAATCTGCCACCACTTCAGGTGTCGAGCCGGCCAACACCATGACATTTCGACACGCGTGCGATTTTTAGGATGTGACGGGGCCTCGTATGACTCGTCCGCGACACCATCGCCATTCACGCCAACCAATGTAAAATACAGTGAAAGTCGCATTACTGCGATCCGCGTTTGTGACACAAGGCAGTTTTACATGTTTTTGGGTGTCAAAAAATGATTGAGACACAAGTGTCTCCACAGGAATTCTCCCTAATAGTCTTGATTGCAGCAGGTATGATGATAAATTGTTGCAACCGATTGTTGCCATCACCAGGAAAGTGCTTCTACATTTGCTGGTCCCACTTGGAGCACTGATTAGATCCACTTTACAAGAATCAGCTTCCGCCCTCAGAGGGGGCAGCAGCAAAAGGTTATATTAAGCAGCTCAATACGGATCCAACCAATTCCTTGACGTGTATGATACGGTAGTACTCAGAGCAGGCAACATGACTGATGAGCTCCCACAAGCAGGCCAGCATGTGAGTGGACAATTCTGAGGCAATAATCGGGTGCTAAGTGCTCCAGGAGGAAGCCAGGCTCTACAGGAAAGTGAGAGCAAGCAGGGTGGCGGAGGTGGCAAGGGCAAGGGCAGCTGAGAGTGCTGCCGGCAGCGGGGAGAGGGAGTGGGTGGCCCTCTTGGAAACAGGCGAGGGAGGTGGAGGAGGGGAGGGTGGCGGCAGCAGGGGCTCAGCTCCACCTGTTGGGATGAGAGGAGAGGAGAGGAGAGGAGAGGAGAGGAGAGGAGAGGAGAGGAGAGGAGAGGAGAGGAGAGGAGATGAGAGGAGAAGAGAGGAGAGGAGAGGAGAGGAGAGGAGAGGAGAGGAGAGGAGAGGAGAGGAGATGAGAGGAGAGGAGATGAGAGGAGAAGAGAGGAGATGAGAGGAGAGGAGAGGAGAGGAGAGGAGAGGGGAGGACAGGAGAGGAGAGGAGAGGAGAGGAGATGGAAGAAGAGGGGAGAGAGGAGGAGAGGAGAAGGGAGAGGAGAAGAGTGAAGGTTCAGAAAGGGGTGTGAGGCAAGTGAGGGCCAAAGCGAGCAAGAATTACACAACAGACAATCACGGAAATGGGCCGAAATGAGAGGGGGTAGCGTGCTGACATTGGTAGAGCACCTGTGCACAACACAGCAATTCGAATGCTATTATATTGCACGGACAGAAAGATTTGATGTGTCCCTGTTGCAAGTAAGTGATTTGCCGGCTTCAAAACCACAGTGGTAAGAGGTGAAGGACAGGGGATGCCCGCAGTTGCAGGCAGGCGTTGAGGGCAGTGAGCAGCAGCTTACAGTGAGGGGCGTCCATCCATCCTCCAATCCCGTCGTTGTGGTTGAGGAAGAGGTACTTTCCGACCAGCCCCGGCTCTGCTCACCGCCACATGCACCCAAAGTGGAGGCCAGGGGGACAAGGGAGTGGTGACGGTGGCAGGGAAGTGATAAGGGCAGGCAGGGGCGAAAGGCAATGACATCATAAAAACCCATCTGGGCTCCCGCTTGTGGGCTCGAGGATGAAGTAAACATCACAATCACCGCAGGCAACCACGCTTGGAGACCCATGCTTGCCCAGAGTTCTCAGCTTGGTTCGGCTAGCGGGCGGATGGGAGGCGTGTTGTCGTGGATGGCAGAGAATTGGCAGCACGGCCCAGCAGTAAGTTGGTGGACAAAGGGGAATGAAGAGAGCTGGCAGAAACTCAGGTTACTTCTAAGAATTTTCAAAATTGGATTAGATATTGCTGGCATAATCTCAGGTGGAGAAAGGAGTGAGAATGTGCTGTAGGTAACCCTCGCACCTCCAATGTAATTGACCCCCTTTCTTTCTGAAGGAGTATAGGTGGCCAAAACGCAGTAATCAGGACCATAAACCTGTGGGGGGCGCATGGGATTGGGGAAGTGGCATGGGCTCAAGCGACAGCCACTGATCGATTCAGAGACTCAGCAATTTCAGCCAAAGGATCTGACACTCGTTGCTCTCCCCATGTTCTCTTGCGGACTCAAGGGCGAAGTAGGGCTTAGATAGCATGGAAGAGCGGAGCATGGGGAGAGCACGTGAATCAGCGGACTGCATGGATGTGAGTTGAGAGAAGAGGAACAGGGAGAGCAGAGACGCAAGAGGGAAGAGAGGGTAGAAATGGTGGAGAAAGGAGGGGAGAGAGAGAAGGGAGAGGGCAGCAGAGAGGGGAGAGAGCAAGCGAGTGGCCACTGAAACATGATCTCCATGTTTGTCCTGCTCTGTCTGTCATCTGTTTGGATGAGTTGAAATAAGCTGTAATCGAGGCTGCTGTTGAGAGGTAGTTGTATTGCCATGATAAATGGGCTGGTAAACAAGATGAGCCCATGAGCAACAAGCATGCTCTCCATACATTCGTGAGGTACTCGCGCGGCTTGAGATAGAAGTGGGAGGTGGTGTTGTCGGGCGAGATGAAAGCAATGTCGATGGTGGGGAAGGTGGTGAACGGATCCTCTGCCTCGTTTTCGATGCTGCAAGACGGGTAATGTGGTGCGAGTGAGGGGGAAAGAGAGACAAGGAGGTCAGAGGACTTACTGGAGAAAGGGTCAGAAAGTAAAGTAAAAAAAAAAAAAAAACACACACACACACACGCACGCACGCACGCACGCACGCACGCACACACACACACACACACACACACACACTTTTTCAAACCAAAGTGATTGGTTACAAGAAAGCAGATAGAGCGGGCCGCACAACTAATAGTGGGAACTGGGAACTGGGTAAGACCATTCCAGGCTCCCAGGTGGCTTAATGGTTCAGACACCAAACGGCATACCAGAACCGAACAAATCATGCCGCCTTGCTTTCCCTGGCTGTGGATTTGTACAGCTGGGTGGACATTCTGCCCTTTCTGGCCAAGCAACCTGTTGGCTCACCTGACGTGCTTTGGGTTGGGCACTTGGGCGCCTAAGAGCTTGAGGCGATCCTCCCGCAGAGGTTGGATCTGTATGGCTCACTCACCTTGCAGTCGCAGCATGTACTGCGGACTGCTTGAGGGGGGGCGGTGCGTTGTGCACGGAGGTGGCACTTGGAAGGATGAGCAAGAGTGGAGGGGTTGACATATGCCCTCTCAGCTCAATGGGGTGGAAATAAAGCTTAACTAACCTGAAGCATGGAAGCTGAAAAAGATCTCCAAAGAGAATGTCTTGCCCTGTCATGGCTTGCATCTGCGCACGCACATGCACATGCACATGCACACGCACATGCACATGCACATGCACATGCACACGCACATGCACACGCACATGCACACGCACATGCACACGCACATGCACACGCACATGCACCCGCACATGCACACGCACACGCACATGCACACGCACACGCACACGCACACGCACATGCACACGCACATGCACACGCACATGCACATGCACATGCACACGCACATGCACACGCACATGCACATGCACACACACACACGCACACGCACATGCACACACACACGCACATGCACACGCACATGCACATGCACACACACACACGCACACGCACATGCACACGCACACGCACATACACACGCACACACATGCGCACAAACATGTATATACACATGCAACGTGTGGGAGGGTACAACGAGAAGTGGATACGTGCACATGAGGAGCATGAGAGGGACACCAGCCCTGTTGCACTACAGTGAACCACGTCCAAAGCCGCTAAGCCAGAAGCCAGACCACTTCTAAGCCACATATACACACGTAAGAAACCAGATTGCTGTCACAATGACAATAATGTCAACCAACTCCGTGGTCCGAGCAGCACACAACAAGTCCGCTTCTGGATGAATCGAGAGCAGAAAGTGCTTTGGCTTTCTCACTCACCCACCCGCGCAGCCACCTCTCGTTTGAGTCAACTCCAAAGAGGCTTCTTTCATCTGGAGTGCTCTTAGGAGTTGAATAGAAGGAGAGAATACCAGTCCTAGCGGCATGAGAGAGCTCGAAATAACCGAGCGCATAAAAGCAGCGAAAATCACGCCAGCTCCACGCACTTTTCCAATTTGGCTTGACCAGGTTTCCAGACATGCAGGCAATTTTAGTGTGAGGAGAATATACCCCATCAATAAGGCTCGTGAAGAGAGGGTAGCGCAGGAGATGCACGAAGGACTCGGGCATGAAGGAGAAGCCCGGAGTGATGTTTTCAGGAAAGCCCTCAGGTAGGAAGGATGAGTCCCCGTCTACGTAGGCAGGGTCGTCTGTGATGTTGAGGGCGCTCGTGGCATTGGTGAGTGTGATGTGGCTGTACAGCATCCCGACCCACCTCTCAGTGGCCCTGCGTGGAGGGATTGCACACGGGGAATGCGTGGATGAAGTGGGCGGATGCGTGGATGCCTACACCCTAAACCCCGAATCTTGAACCTTAAAAGCAGGGCTGACTCGTTCAGAGCCGGGGGGATTACATGGTGGCATAGCTGGCGCCGGCAGGGAGGCCGGTGGCTCCGATGGTGAGATGGCTGCTGCCTGTCTCCTCCAGACACACGGCAAAGGCGCTTGGGTTACCAAGGCCGGTGAGCTGATAGAGGAAGGGGCTGCCCCACCCCAGCCCCAGCACGCCTCCAGCTGCCCACGACCCGTACTGCCACCCCTGCATGCCCCAGTGGCCCGTTTGGTTCACTCCACAGCTGCGGAGGCCACAGGGGGGGCCAGAGAGAAGGAGTGTGAGGGAGATAACAAAGGGAGAGGTGAGCAATCGAGATACCTTGTGTTGGAGGAACCACGATAGAGAGGAGGACGGGCATGACGAGGAGAGTCTCACCCGAAAATGATGGATCGGTTGACTTCGGTACCGTCAGGTGCAGTGAGGTAGACAGTGTCCTCCACCACATGCCCCACCGACCACATGTACGATCCCTCACGATAGTCAGCTTCGTAGTAGTCGAAGCCTTCATTATATGCACTGTACACGCAGAGATTGTCGTCCCCGGGGAGCATGCCCACGGTTTTGAGGTAGTTGGGGAGCCCCTCTGTGCTGCAGCCGTAGAAGTAACCGCCCCCCTGGCAGCGCTGGTCGCTGCAGGCAATGTATTTGAGGGTAGTGGAGGAGAGCGTGCTAAAGGGCTTGCTGTAGGTGGTCTGCGGGCGCGGGAGAGGGGGAGGGGAAGAGGCGAGGGGAAGGAGGAAACGTGAAATAAGGGGAGGGAGAGGGTGAGGGAGGGAAAAGGAGAGGGAGAGGGAGAGGGAGAGGGAGAGGGAGAGGGAGAGGGATAGGGAGAGGGGGAGGGGAAAGGGAAGGGGCCAGGGGAAGGGAAGGAGGGAAACGTGAGATGAGGCTAGCGGGGAACGGCTTGCTGAAGTCAGTCTGCAGGCAGATGGAGATGTGGCGGGAAGGGGATGGGGTGATGGGTGGGGATGGGAGGGGAGGGAAAGTGAGGCTAGAGGAAGGATGAGCAATGTGCTGTATTAACGAAAAAGAAAATGCAACTTTACTGATTTCATCCGTGTGTCGTCACAACAAGGTAGGCTTCGGTCTGCCTTAGAGAGAGTGTAAGCAGAAGGGAGTAAGCAGAAGGGAGTAAGCAGAAGGGAGTAAGCAGAAGGGAGTAAGCAGAAGGGAGTAAGCAGAAGGGAGTAAGCAGAAGGGAGTAAGCAGAAGGGAGTAAGCAGAAGGGAGTAAGCAGAAGGGAGTAAGCAGAAGGGAGTAAGCAGAAGGGAGTAAGCAGAAGGGAGTAAGCAGAAGGGAGTAAGCAGAAGGGAGTAAGCAGAAGGGTGTAAGCAGAAGGGAGTAAGCAGAAGGGAGTAAGCAGAAGGGTGTAAGCAGAAGGGAGTAAGCAGAAGGGAGTAAGCAGAAGGGAGTAAGCAGAAGGGAGTAAGCAGAAGGGAGTAAGCAGAAGGGAGTAAGCAGAAGGGAGTAAGCAGAAGGGAGTAAGCAGAAGGGAGTAAGCAGAAGGGAGTAAGCAGAAGGGAGTAAGCAGAAGGGAGTAAGCAGAAGGGAGTAAGCAGAAGGGAGTAAGCAGAAGGGAGTAAGCAGAAGGGAGTAAGCAGAAGGGAGTAAGCAGAAGGGAGTAAGCAGAAGGGAGTAAGCAGAAGGGAGTAAGCAGAAGGGAGTAAGCAGAAGGGAGTAAGCAGAAGGGAGTAAGCAGAAGGGAGTAAGCAGAAGGGAGTAAGCAGAAGGGAGTAAGCAGAAGGGAGTAAGCAGAAGGGAGTAAGCAGAAGGGAGTAAGCAGAAGGGAGTAAGCAGAAGGGAGTAAGCAGAAGGGAGTAAGCAGAAGGGAGTAAGCAGAAGGGAGTAAGCAGAAGGGAGTAAGCAGAAGGGAGTAAGCAGAAGGGAGTAAGCAGAAGGGAGTAAGCAGAAGGGAGTAAGCAGAAGGGAGTAAGCAGAAGGGAGTAAGCAGAAGGGAGTAAGCAGAAGGGAGTAAGCAGAAGGGAGTAAGCAGAAGGGAGTAAGCAGAAGGGAGTAAGCAGAAGGGAGTAAGCAGAAGGGAGTAAGCAGAAGGGAGTAAGCAGAAGGGAGTAAGCAGAAGGGAGTAAGCAGAAGGGAGTAAGCAGAAGGGAGTAAGCAGAAGGGAGTAAGCAGAAGGGAGTAAGCAGAAGGGAGTAAGCAGAAGGGAGTAAGCAGAAGGGAGTAAGCAGAAGGGAGTAAGCAGAAGGGAGTAAGCAGAGAAGCAGAAGGGAGTAAGCAGAAGGGAGTAAGCAGAAGGGAGTAAGCAGAAGGGAGTAAGCAGAAGGGAGTAAGCAGAAGGGAGTAAGCAGAAGGGAGTAAGCAGAAGGGAGTAAGCAGAAGGGAGTAAGCAGAAGGGAGTAAGCAGAAGGGAGTAAGCAGAAGGGAGTAAGCAGAAGGGAGTAAGCAGAAGGGAGTAAGCAGAAGGGAGTAAGCAGAAGGGAGTAAGCAGAAGGGAGTAAGCAGAAGGGAGTAAGCAGAAGGGAGTAAGCAGAAGGGAGTAAGCAGAAGGGAGTAAGCAGAAGGGAGTAAGCAGAAGGGAGTAAGCAGAAGGGAGTAAGCAGAAGGGAGTAAGCAGAAGGGAGTAAGCAGAAGGGAGTAAGCAGAAGGGAGTAAGCAGAAGGGAGTAAGCAGAAGGGGGTATGCAGAAGGGGGTATGCAGAAGGGGGTATGCAGAAGGGGGTATGCAGAAGGGGGTATGCAGAAGGGGGTATGCAGAAGGGGGTATGCAGAAGGGGGTATGCAGAAGGGGGTATGCAGAAGGGGGTATGCAGAAGGGGGTATGCAGAAGGGGGTATGCAGAAGGGGGTATGCAGAAGGGGGTATGCAGAAGGGGGTATGCAGAAGGGGGTATGCAGAAGGGGGTATGCAGACATGGGTAAGCAGGAGGCTGTAAGAAGTAGGGGGTAAGGGATAGATTGGAGTCACAGCTGTGACTAGATTGGAACCCCCCATACACTGACGCACTCCGATTCTCACACTCGCTCTCTCTCGCACTCATTATCAAGCTCACTCGCATTCTCACTCAATCATCCTCCTTTTCACTCTCATTTAATCTCTCACTTCCCCACTCCCAGACCGCAATCATCTTTTCGCCCTCACACTCCCTTGCGCAACCCCACGCACCCCCTTGCGCATGGAGGCGCAGTGCAGGCAGTCGCAGGGCACGAAGGTGTCCGGGACAGCGAGGTTGAGCGCCATGCTGAACTCCTGCTTCTGCGACCCCAGCTTGAGATTCACGTAGTACGGATACACGCTGGTGGGGATAGGTATGCGACGGGTGGAGGAGGGGGGTTGGCGGGAGGAAGTGCATAAAGGGGTGAAATGTCACAGAGGAGGGAGGGATGCAGCGAGGCTAATGCAGCGATTGAGATGCGACGAGAGGGGCATGGCGGCGCATACGGGATGGGGATCTGGACGGAGTAGATGTTGGTGCTGTAGTTGACCATGGTGTTGCCCATTGTGCCGTTGGCCGTGGAGACCAGCGTGCTGTCGTACTCCACCAGTGGCAGATAATACCCCCCTCCCTGCATGCAAGCGACCAGGCACGGCAGGCAGCACGTGAGAGGAGACGATTCCTCCTGAGATGCCAGTAAACAAAGGCAAAGGATTACCCCCTTGCCTGCAAGCAACGCAACGAGGTAGGAAGCAAACACGGTCCACAGCTGGATGCAGAAACGATCAGGACAGAGAATTCAGGCGGCAGAGGCAGGTGAAGGTTTGCAAGATAACTCAAGGTAGCAGTGGGAAAGGCAAGTGTATGCCAGATTGATGGGCGACCCACAGAGCTTATCGTTTTGTGCATACACTTGAACGGCAAGGCAACAGGGCGACCCAACAGCTCAGCTCCAGAGATCGGGCGGATGCAACGCAGCATGGTCAACTGTTAACTGCCACCCGTCACTTGCCACCTGTCTGTCACTTGCCAACTGTCACTTGCCACCGTTTCAAAAACGACTGGCCTGAGGCCTCACTACTAGTGTGCTAGAATAGCAGCAGCGGCAGCGTCTTGTCGGGAGCGCTCACTCACCGACGTTACCCTGTGTGACTCTCCGTTGCCCTTCAAGCCGCCCCCCACGTCGCCCTGCGCAAGCCACGGATTGAGGAAAGGGAGAAAGCAGCAAGGCATGAGGAGACTCACGATAGCACATCTCAATCGCAAAAGACACACGTTGATGCAGTGAGTGGCAGCGGCTAATAAAAGCGTCAACGCGGCCAATGCCATCATGCAACGGCGTATGAGCGTGCCATCCCGTGTGATACTGTCTCTCCGAGGGTCGTATGTCCCGCATATAACGCCTCGCTACCCACTGGGTCAAAACGAGGGTTATACTAGAGTCGCAGCGGATGCACTCAACCCTTAGGTGTAATCCGCGCAGGCCCTGGTGGTGCCAACGTCCTCGTTGGTTCATAACTTCAGGGAGCTCGCCCCCGCATGGACCTCACTTCCGCTGTGATGCAGGCAGCGACTTCATTGGTGGCTCAGGCCAGCGGAGGATCGTCCGTTGGGTTTGCAACTGGGTTACCACATTCGAGTTCTCGCTAATGGCGGAGAATGTGACCCAGCCGGGAATTGAACCTTGGGCGCCGGTACCAGTATTACGCCTCGAAACGCATGGGTCAAAACGAGGGTTATATTTGAGGCGAGGCGGAGACACTGACCCACGGGCGTTACACCGCAGGTCAAGCAGCAACGCCCTGCTCTGCTTCGGCCCCTTCACTCCCCTACCCTCACTCACAGGCACGAGAATCCAGCGGTGCAGCTCGTCCCTGCTGGGGGCGTCTTCCGCGCGCTGCAGGGGGAAGAAGTGCGCGCCCGCTTCCGCTGATCGCCGCTTCCACTCCGCAATCGACTCCACGCCCCCGCTCCCCGCGCCGGTGGTGCTGCGCGGAGCCCCTCCGCCGCCGCTGGAGGACGGATGGCGCCCTCCGGATGCTCCGACCTGCGATGACTCGTCGTGAGAGGGCCCCCCGCGAAAAGGAAAAAGCCCATATTTGTGTTAAGAAGCATTTTCGGCAACAGGTGTCGAGAATTTGACAGGTGTCAGATTCAACACCACACTGTGGGAAAACCACAGTGGAACCAGTGAAAACCACAAGTCGCGCGACTAGCATTGCAACTATTGCAGCTCATGTGATGCCGCAGTACCTCGGGTGACTGCGAGTCGAACTGCTGGTTGGAATTCGTGGGAATGCCGCTGCGGGAATGCGGCTGAGCGTCCGCAACGGCTATCTCGGGGCCGTGGCGCGCGTGGATCCGCGAGACGCTGAGGGAGAGGAGCAGGAGCGGCACGAGAAAGCCATGGTAACTTACACTAGTAGCCTCGGGAGACGTCGTGTTTTCTGACGGTACCGTCACGAGTGCAATGTGAGAAAATGCTGGTACTATCGGCGAGAAAGGTGGATGGAGGCATACTCGTACTACTCGAGTAGAAGCGGAATGCAAGCTTAGGTCCGGTTGTGAGACGACTCGGGCATATGGCCAATCGGAAGTTGGTGGTTATTGGACAAATCTCAAACCTAACCTCCCTCGATTCGATGGGGGCGGCGCTATGCGATGCGATGCGACCAGAGGAGGGATTGCAGCCGGAGCAGGCAGTTGATATGGATAGAATCCTGTGGGCCGTCGCCGAACCACGTCGGGTGGCCCACCCGGGGTCTGGTTTGGTGCGGATCAGACCAGACCAGACTCGTACCAGGAGTTTTTGTTCTCGGATGTGACGGGCTCTGTCGGCGGTTGTGTCATGCTGGATGGGACGTAAGGGCGGAGGAGGCTGACATGGAACCAGGGCGTATATTATCAGGATAATTTATCCTGATTCTCCTGAATTCAGGATAAGTGTTGTGTGCTTCTCCTGAAAAAACAGCGTAAGGGAATAACTTGTCCTGTAAAATCAGTATAAAGGTGATTTTGCGTACTGGAAACTCAGGATAACGCTGTAGGTTCAGCCCTGACGACTCAGGATAGTGTTGAATCTTGCCTTGAAGCGAGATGTACTGTACGAAAAATCTCCTGGGATTCGTGTCAAACTGTATATGTTATACTTGTTTATTTAGGCTGTAGTGGGGTAGCCAATGTAGGGTACAACCACTTAGGGTTTTCCCTTGTACCAAATTCTCTCGATAGTCTCATCATTTCCTACCTAACTATTGAACATGGTATTAAGAGCATGTAGGGTCTTAGGACCTTAGGACGATATTTCTTTTCGGGCCCATCACCTACCACCTGCCCGTGTCGCGCTACCCCGCGCTCTGCCCTGCCCTAGTCCCGCGCGCGCCCTGTTAGCAGCCCGTAAGGCCCGCGCGTCCCCTCTGCTGGCCCGCGCGTCGCCTCTGCTGGCCCGCGCACCGCCCACCGGTAGCCCGCGCGACCCGCCTGCTGTCCGCGCAGCCCGCGCGCAGCCCCTGCTAGCCCGCGCGCCGCCCGCCTGCTAGCCCGCGCGCCCGGCGAGCTGCCTGTCGCGCTGCCACGCAGCTCCGTGCGCCCGCCCTGCTGCTGCTGCAGCTGCCTGCTACGCCCTGCGCACGGCCTGCCCTGCTGCCTTGCCGGCCGCCTGTAGCCCCGCGCGCCGCCTGCCTCTGCCGCGGCTGCCTGCTACGCCCCGCGCGCCACCTGTAGTGCTCCCCTGCAGCCCCGTGCGCCGCCTGCCCTGCTGCCGCGGCTGCCTGCTGCGCCCTGCCCTAGGCGCCCTGCCCGCGCTGCCATGTGCCCTGCCCGCTCTGCCAGCGCTGCAGCCTCTGCTACGCTGCTGCTGCTGCACTGCCCCGCCGTGCCCGAACCGCGCCACGCTGCCTAGGGGCCTGGCAATAGGGTGCTACTGCTCCTTCTACTGTTGCTGTTATTAGTGCTGCTACTAGTGCTATTGCTACTGCTACTGCTGCTTGCGTGCATTCGCTCTGCGCTACTAGTCCCGCGCCAGCAGTTATGGCCACCCTCCGAGTTCTATCGTTCGATGCCGAGGGCCGCCCAATTCAGTTCGAAACCTGGCTAGATGACCTGCAGCTGTTCCTAACGAGCGATAGCAAGAACGATGTCTCTCTTTATGACCACACGTCAGGTGCTTCAGTCGCTCCCGCTGCCACCGCTGAGCTTAGCGCCCGTTCCCAGTGGCAGACTCGTGATGCTGGTGCGCTCCTAGCTGTTCGCAATCATCTTCCGTTAGCTGAGCTCACGCATTTTGGCGAGCACAAGACCGCTGGTACAGCTGAGCTTAGCCGCCTCATGCTGCCCTACCTGTTTCCTGAGCTGTCAACCTTTGCCACAGTTGCCGATCTCATTACCCACCTTCGCACTAGTGACACCCGCCTTCGCGCCGCCCTCCCCAAAGACTTCTGTGCTAAGCACCCACCTCCGATGTACTGGACGCTCCACTTCATAGTCACCCGTCTCCCTGACACTCTTAGCTCTGTCCAGGACCACTTTCTTGCTCGCTGTCCCACCGAACTCACTGTCGACCTCCTAGAGCAGCACCTCCTTGCAGCAGAGAAGAGCATTGTCACTGTAGCTGCTGCTCGTGGCGCTCCTCGCACCCCCATATTTGAGGGGTGCTCTCCCTCTCCCCTCGCCCCCTCCTTCGCTACTGCTGCTGCTGTTGACCTCCTTGGTGCTGAGTCTGCTGGTGCTGCTTCTGCTCCTGGTGGGAGGCGCCGCAACGGCAGGGGCGGTGGCGGCCGGGGCGGTGGTGGCGGTGGAGGTGGCGGTCGGGGTGGAGGCACGGGCGCTAGTCAGAGACAGCAGCAGCAGCAGATTCCCCAGACGACCCAGCAGCTTCGTGAGTGGCTTGCTCAGCGTGGGAGGTCTGGGGGTGGTGGTCGCTGCCCGTATGTCATTCGCACAGGTGACCGCAAGGGTCAGACATGCGGGAAGTTCCACACCCAGCACCGCTGCTTCTCCCGCCTTGACGACGCCTGGCGTGAGGAGATGGGCGAGGACGCTGAGCGCCCTCGCTGGTATGAGCTGCTTAAGGCTGGTGTAGACATCTTTGCTCTTGACTATGATGCTATTATTACTGCCATGTATGCATTGGAAATTAGTGCTGATGGAGACTGTTACTTGTGTGTGCCGCCTGACCCCGGTATAGAGACTGGTCCTCTTGGTGCTGGTGAGGCTGCTGCCTTAGGTGCGAACGAGTCTGCTCTCTCAGGTACTGCGCCTGCTGAGGTCTTGCACACCTTCACGCTTGACTCAGGTGCTTCTCGCTGCTTCTTTCGTGACAGTACTGCACTCACACCACTCCCTGCACCTGTTGCAGTCTCTCTGGCTGACCCCTCAGGGGGCCCAGTTCTTGCACGGTCCACCATTGTGCTCCCGTGCCCGGCGGTTCCGTCTGGCTCACTGTCAGGTATCCACCTCCCCTCGTTCTCTACGAACTTGGTGAGTACTGCTGTCCTCCAGGATGCGGGGGTTGACACCTTCACCCCTGGTCGGCAGCGTGTGGCGATCTGCATGTGCTCCCAGACCGGCCGTCACCTGGCCACGTTTACCCGTCGGCCGGGGTCGAGTCTCTACACACTGACGACTGCGCCTCCTCAGGTAGCTGCTACTGGTCAGGTGTCTGCGTCAGGTCAGGTGGCCTCCCCTTGTGAGTGTCGCTCCCTGTCGCACCAGACTCTTCTCTGGCACCATCGCCTGGGTCACCCCTCCTTGCCACGTCTCCGTGGCATGCACCGTCGTCTCCTTGTGTCTGGTCTTCCCAGGTCTCTCCCTCCCCTCCCTGCTTTGCCTGCGCCACCCTGCCTTTCTTGCGTCGAGGGGCGGCAGCGCGCCGCTCCTCACTCCTCCTCGTTTCCCCCCACAGAGGCTCCTCTGTAGACCCTCCACCTGGACGTGTGGGGCCCAGCCCGCGTTCGTGGACAGGGCGGTGAGCGGTAATTTCTGCTGGTTGTCGACGACTACTCGCGTTACACCACGGTCTTCCCCTTGCGCACCAAGGGTGAGGTCCCTGCTGTCCTGATCCCTTGGATCCGAGCAGTTCGTCTCCAGCTCCGCCGCAGGTTCCGCCAGGACCTTCCTGTCCTGCGTCTGCACTCTGACAGAGGTGGTGAGTTCACCTCCGACCTCTTGCGGGCCTTCTGTCAGGGGGAGGGCATCGAGCAGTCGTTCACGCTTCCGGGCTCACCGCAGCAAAATGGGGTTGCTAAGCGCCGCATTGGCTTGGTCATGGAGATCGCACGTACCTCCTTGATCCATGCGGCGGCTCCCCAGTTTCTGTGGCCGTGTGCGGTCCGGTACGCCGCGCAGCAGCTCAACCTCTGGCCCCGTGTCTCCTTGCCGGAGACCTCGCCCACACTGCGTTGGACGGGGGAGGTTGGCGATGCGTCGCGTTTCCGAGTTTGGGTTGCTCGTGCCCTTGTCCGCGATACGTCCGCGGACAAGCTCTCCTCCTGCACCATTCCCTGTGTCTTCCTTGGCTTTGTCCCTGACGCGCCTGGCTGGCAGTTTTACCACCCCACCTCGCGCCGTGTCCTGCCCTCTCAGGACGTCACGTTTGACGAGTCGGTTCCTTTCTACCGTCTCTTCCCCTACCGCACTGCCCCTCTCCCTCCCCCGCCGCTTTTCCTCGCTCCAGGTCCCCCTCCGGTAGACCCCCTCCCCCCTTAGGGTCCTGCTCCTTCAGGTGTGTCTCAGGTTGACCCGCCCCCCTTGGCTGAGCCTGTAGAGGTCACTGGCGACTCTGGTGCTGCCGCGGGAGGTGCTGCTGGGGGTGCTGCGTCTGGGGGTGCCGAGCCTGTGCGTGAGGTGCTGGGGAGTGCGGAGCCTGGGGGTGCTGAGCCTGTCCGTGAGGTGCTGGGGGGTGTGGAGCCTGGGGGTGCTGAGCCAGAGGGTGCCGGGTCGGGGGGTGCTGAATCTGCTGGCGTTCCTCTGGGTCTCGTTTCACGACGCAGGCCTGTCTCACCACAGCAGGCACGAGAGTGGCTTGCGTCGCGTACCCGCCTGAGGAGTCATGCTGCTGGAGCTGCTTGTCGTGGAGGCGCTGGGAGTGCTGGTGTCTCTGGTCCTGGAGGTGCTTGTACTGGAGGTACTGGAGCTGCCGGGACTGGTACTGCTCCTGGAGCTGGAGGTGTTGGCTCTGGGGGTGCTGCTGCTAGAGGTACTGTGGCTGGTGCTGTCGACTCTAGTGTTGGAGACCCTGGAGCTGAAGGTGCCGGTTCTGGGGGTGCTGCTGCCGGAGAACCTGGGGCTGGAGGTGCCGGTTCTGGGGGTGCTGCTACTGGTGGCGCTGGAGCTGGAGGTTCTGGGGCTGCTGGAGGCGCTGGAGCTGGAGGTGCTACTGCTGGAGTCATTGGAGCTAGAGGTGCTGCTGCTGGAGGCGCTGGAGCTGGAGGTTCTGGAGCTGCTGGAGGCGCTGGAGCTGGAGGTGTTGCTGCTGGAGGCGCTGGAGCTGGAGGTGCTGCTGCTGGAGGCGCTAGAGCTGGAGGTGCTGTTGCTGGAGGCGCTGGAGCTGGAGGTTCTGGAGCTGCTAGAGGCGCTGGAGCTACTGGTACTGGTGGTACCACCGCGACTGTTTTTCGCTCCGCCGTCACCGTCGTCTCTGCCACCGCCTGACTCCGTGCTTCGCCAGGTTCTTAGCCTCCCGTCTTCTACTGGCCTCCCGTTACAGCCCGGAGCACCACTGCCTGCTCCGTCTCCTTACCCTGAGCAGACAGACTCGCTTACAGAGCGTCGTGAGCCTGCGTCCCGTCCTGCCTCGCCTGTTCGCGCGCGTCGCACTGGTAGTCGTGTTCCTCGTGAGCGTCCGCCTCCTGTCCCTGGCACGCACGCTATGGCACTTCGTCCTTCCTCTGTTCCACAGCGTGTTCCCCTACCGTCTCCTCCTGCGTCTTCTCTGCCTACCGTTCAGGACCCTGAGTCTAACCTGGTTCGTGCTGCCCACCCTACTGTCACGCGTCTGCTAGCCACTGTTGTCACTGACCCGTCGTTTGAATCTGCTGCTGCGTCTGCCTTAGTCTCTGAGCTTGTTGACTTTGCTGTTGTCTGTCGTCTAGACTTCGCTGCTAGTCTTGTTGCTGAGTCTGAGTCTGTCTGTCCTCCGTCCGTCGGGGGTGAGTGTGCTCTTGGCACGGACGTCCTTGAGGACAGGCAGGAGGACTTTGAGTGTCTTGCAGCCGCTGCGCCTCATCTCGTGGCCATGCTGCTTGCCCCTGAGGGAGACCCGGATGCTCCAGACATCCCGACCCCGCGCTCTTACGCTGAGGCGACCGTGGGTGAGTACTCCTCTCAGTGGCAGACAGCCATGGACGCAGAGATGGCATCCTGGAAGTCCACAGGCACTTACGTCGACGCAGTTCCCCCTTCTGGGGCGAACGTAGTCGATGGCATGTGTATTTTCAGGGTGAAGCGGCCGCCGGGTTCTCCACCTGTCTTCAAGGCTCGTTACGTTGCACAAGGCTTCACTCAGCGACAGGGAGTTGACTTCTTCCAGACCTTCTCCCCCACCCCGAAGATGACCACTCTTCGGGTGCTGCTGCACGTTGCCGCTCAGCGTGACTACGAGCTTCACTCTCTTGACTTCAGCACAGCGTTCTTACAGGGCAGTCTGCACGAGGAGATCTGGTTGCGCCGCCCACCTGGCTTCACTGGGTCATTCCCTCCTGGTATCCAGTGGAGCCTCCGCCGGCCAGTCTACGGTCTCCGTCATGCGCCTCGTGAGTGGCACGACACAACTGAGGACGACTCTTGCGGCTCTTGGGTTTGCACCTTCCACTGCTGACCCGTCGCTGTTTCTACGCACCGACACTTCGTTGCCGCCGTTTTACATCCTCGTGTACGTCGACGACTTGGTCTTTGCCACTGCTGACACTGAGGCTCTCGCCCTTGTGAAGTTGGAGCTGCAGAAGAGACACACGTGCACAGACCTGGGTGAGCTGCGCAGCTACCTTGGCTTGCAGATCACCCGGGACAGAGCACGGCGCACCATCACACTGACTCAGTCACACCTCTCAGCTCCACCTTCGGACGAGTCCGTAGAGCCGAGTGGTCCGTACCCAGAGCTAGTGGGCTGCCTCATGTACCTGATGACTTTCTCTCGTCCTGACCTCGCGTACCCTCTTGGCCTTCTGGCACGCTACGTGGCTCCTGGTAGGCACCGAAAGGTGCACATGGATGCTGCGAAGAGGGTACTGCGCTACTTGTGCAGTACATTGGGCATGGGGCTCGTGCTTGGAGGGCGGAGCTCAGTTGTCCTCACTAGGCACTCAGACGCTTCTTGGGTTGACGATCTGGCTACGCAGCGGTCGTCACAGGGTTACACGTTCAGCCTTGGCTCTGGCTCTGTTTCTTGGCGGTCTACTCGCTCGTCTTCTGTTCTCAGCTCCAGTTGTGAGGCTGAGATCTACGCCACAGCCATGGCTGCACAGGAGCTACGTTGGCTCACCTACCTGCTGACCGACTTGGGAGAGAGGCCTCGTTCTCCTCCAGTTCTGTACGTCGACAACAAGGCTGCTATTGCCTTGTGTTAGGACCACAGACTGGAGCACAGAACGAAGCACATTGCTCTGCGTTACTTCCTTGCTCGAGAGCTGCAGCAGCGTGGTCAGCTTCGTGTCGCTCACGTGCCCACCCGGGCCAACACTGCTGATGTGTTCACCAAGGCCCTTCCAGCTGGTGATCATCAGCGCTTCTGCACTGCTCTAGGTCTGGTGCCTACGTTTCCTCACTTGCGGTAGACTCTGGTTGTACTGTGATCTATATGTATATATACCTGCATGTTTACTCTTGCTAGGTAGTGATCACTGTTCTGTTGTTGTTGCATATATACATCTGCATGTGAACTGGCCTTGTGGCCCCTTTGCTTGTGCTTAGAGTGTGTGGTGACGTTGTGATCCACCCTGAGCTTGCATTGCTTTTCTTTACTGGTCTTGTGACCCCTTGTTCTCCCCCACTTTGCCTATGGGGGTGTGTCAAACTGTATATGTTATACTTGTTTATTTAGGCTGTAGTGGGGTAGCCAATGTAGGGTACAACCCCTTAGGGTTTTCCCTTGTACCTATTGAACAATTCGGGGCCTAAAACATACACGGGGCGACCACCTCAAACATAGGAGCCAGCAGGAATCGAGCAGCCAACCTATTGTATAACACACTGTCGCTTTACCCGCTACCACACTTCATGTAGTGTACGTCGGAGATCAGAATACAACTATATAATGCGTCACTTCGCTTTTGCCAGTTTGCCCACGATGTCCACCGCCACCGTCGCCATCTGCTTGTACTGTGCTGTAACAGTTTCGCACCATGCACCTGCCAGCGACTTGCACTGCCAGCCACTTGCAGCTGCACCCCAGCATTACACACTTCGAATGTGGAGAGCATTTCGATCCCCGCTAACATAACACGCGCGAAATGTCGACCAAGTGTGTCCACTTTCTCTCCCAAGTCGGCGTCGACCACTGACAGCGGCTCGACTACGAAGTTGGTTTCGCCCAAGCGAGCACGAGGCCACATTTCTGCCAATACTCCCCTGCCCAGCTCACGCTTGGGTACCCACACACGAGGTCCATCCAGAAATTAAGGGATAGAATACAACGGGAAAGTCGCCGACGTGTACACTACGCACATAACGCCGGTTACCGCACCAGCCATGTAGAAGGGCATGATGCTGTGAGAGTACTGAACGGGAATGAATGAACTAAGAGCAAAGAGGGTACAACTACTAACCCTAATTGGGTTGTACCCCTTATGGGCTACCCCACTACAGCCTACACAATATAAGCATCATAACATTTTGACACAGATGCCTACTGCTGAATGTCGTCGTCACCGTTGCCGACGTCGGCCGGACGAACTTGGACGTCTCAGAGGTGCACAGGAAATCTCCGATTGATCCTAGAGAAGGGTTATATGCACGTTGGCCTGGGGGGGTATGGCGTGCTACTTGTGGTACTATTGTAGCACAATCCATAAAAGCACTGCTCTTCCGTCATGACTAACGAAACTCATCACACAATCATAACCCCAATCATTCATACTTGCCATGCTACTAACACTGATCAATCCAAATTGGTTGGTGCATTTTGGTTGAAACATCAGTATTTTGGTGCATCTGCTATGTTGGAATAACCGAAAGGTTATCATAAGCATTCCCGAAGGCTCTCCACTCTCGCGTCACTTCATAACGAAGTAGACTCCTGTATCAGGACCGCAATAGCTCATATAGAGCACGCGGAAGGTCGAGGGTCGCCCGAAGGTCAACAGTCGAAGACAGTCAACGGTCGTGACCCTTGACTACCCAGTAACCGCACAAGACAGTTGCGAAGAGCAACATGGTAACTGTCTAGAATGGCAATAGTCGCGGCTACTGTAGCCATGCAAATCGGTTAATAAGGGAATGTACCCCTCAGAGTACATGGCTAGCTAGGATTGCTATTTATATTCCTGTACTCCTATCTTATAATCATCTTGTTCTTTTCAATCTTGTCAACAAGGTCACTACAGAGACTTCACAAGTTCTCTCATATACTTAACAGTCTTATCCTATCCACTGCGATCCTTCAGTTATAACATCATGGTATGAGAGCTAGAGTGGATTATATGGCCTGCTAAGTTCTTGTTCTTACTAGAACAACCTCCTTATAAGTTATCCGTTACATCGCTACAAACTCTGCACTACTATGGCTCCAGAAGGAAAAGCCACTGCAGATTCTCCGGGCCCACCACCAGCAACACCCACTGCAGCGCCGCTCTCGTTGAGCAGCTGGTCGCCCGCATCAATGCTCTTGAGAGCCATCAAGCGATGAGCATCGATGGCTCAAGTTATGCACGTGGAGCCGCTGGACTTCCTCTCCCTGGAGAAGACCGCCGCGTCAACTCCGAGAGATCTTTCACGTTCGACAACCGTCAAGCTTCAGCCCCTGCGCAAGACAGTCAACAACGCGCACACTCAGACACGATTGCAACATTGCAGACAAAATTTGTTCTGACTTCGAAGCTGAAAACATCGGTTCCTTTTGACGGAAAGGACTTCTACACTTGGAGCTTCGAGTTTGAGCTCCTCGCGACAACTGTGCAAATATGGATGTACTATGATGGAAGCTTACCGTTTCCAACAAAAGGCACCATTTAAGAGAAGAACCAGTACTACCACGAATCTCTTCTCGCGTACACCACCTTGCTCCGAAATCTCTCCCCCTCCGAGCAGCTTGGCATTCGCTCCTACAAATCAGAGTGGGCGCCCGCGTACGCCTCCTGGGAGCACCTGCGCAACTCATGCATGGCAACAGATCCCGTCACAATGAGTCGCCTGCTCAGCCAGCTTACATCGGTCAAAATGCAACAAGGGGAGAAAGCGGGACCATATATCAACCGGTGCCGCAATCTGCGCGATCATATCAAGAAGTGCGGCGGATTCGTCCCAGACGACATGTTCGTCTCGATGGTTCTTTCCGGTCTCGGACCAGACTGGCGTCAATGCCAATCGTTGCTCCGTGCCCGAGCAACCATCTCCGAGTCGGCCTTGTGCGCCACGCTTCTCTCCGAGCAAAAGGAGATCGACCTGTACAACAAGAAGAACGCCAAGCGGGAGAAGTTAGTCTTCTACGTCGGAGCAACTGAAGGGGAGCAGCACGAAAAGTAAGGGACTTTCTGCAAGTACTGCAAGAAGCCCGGGCACACTATCGATCGGTGCTATAAGCGAAAGGCCGCCGACGAAAGGCGCAACAACCCCTCGAACCATCAACCCTCGACGCCCTCGACTTCTCCCGCCGCAACAGCCACCGTCTTGCCTCCTTCGGTCGCGAGCACCTCGCAGACACCTGCACGCATTACGGCCAAGGATAAGGGCAAGGGGTCAATCATAAGCTGCATGGACCGACATCGCAGAGGATTTCGATATTACGACAGAATAGCGTTCCTATCTGACAACCCATCGACCCTGTTGCACCCAGTCGAAACAACGACCCCACCATCCACACCTGGATCGATGAACCATCAAGATACCCACCTGACTTCGAGCTGCCGCCGCCAACACCGGAATCGCCTCCCAACATCTCGGCGAACAGGTACTTCGCTCTCTCGCCATACACCGGCGACTTCGATCGCGTTGTTACACCAAAAATCGCCAACATCGCACGTCAAAGTCGCGAGAGCATCAACACCTGGTACCTGGACAGTTGCTGCAGGCAGCACATGGTGGGATCGCCAACGTTCATTAGCAACTCAAAACGCATGCGACGACCATGCGAGACCACAGTTTCAAACAACAGCACACTCAAGGCATACGACATCGGTGAGGTCTACCTTGAAGCTGATGACACAAAGTTCACCATTCACATTGGTGATGTGCTCGTCGCCCCAGATCTGCGGTACAACCTGCTTTCCTTGGCACAACTCATGCGGTGCGGAGTCGACATTCGAAGTAACTGCAAGGACAAAACCTTCGAACTCTTTTACAACAACTCTTACATCGGCAAGGCAATCAACGATGACGGAGTCTTCGTACTGCAGTTCTCGGCTCAGGGCACCACTGGGGATTCTCACCGCACTTTGCTGCTGAAGACAACTCCCTCGGAGACACCGACATGGTCGCATCCCGCAGAAATGGATCTTGAGCGACCTGCCTCTGACGGTCTCCTGCGACTACGCACCATCCCAACTGCCTCGACCTCCAACTGGGCTGAGACTGGACCTGCATCAATGGAAGAGGACAGCGGCACGTCAGCACCTGCCGAACCAGTCACTGAAAAGCACGAGAAGACTGAAACAAGATCAGGCAGTCCCGGCCCTGCACTCGGACCGTTGGGAGAAGTCTTGACGCCTGAAGAAGCAGCAGCATCAGAAGAACGAGGGACTGTCTCGGCGTCGGAAAGTGGCGCCGCTCCAACGGAAACCGGCGCTACAACCGAGAGTGGCTGGGGAACCGAAGGCGGATGGGGAACCGGCGGCGGTTGGGGGGCTTCGACAAGCGAAGGAGGCTGGGGGCAAACGGCTCCTGCCTACCCCGAAGCTCCGGGTCTTCCTCCTGCGGACACTACGGCGGTCGATCCATTCTGGGCAACACGTGGCACCAGCTGGGGCGGACCTCCTCTCCCGGATCAGTACGCTCCTGACACACCCGAACCAATGCAAGAAGAGTCAGAGGAAGAAGTAACCTACGAATTCTTCTGAGGAGCAGCAGAATTACCTGAACCTACCGAGGAGCCACCGCCGCCAGAACAAGGACCACAGGAGATTGAGGTCATCGGCGCCGAGTACAGTTACTTCCGTATTCCCATGAAGGGACTTCCAGTTCGCGAATGGCCCAATCAGTGCCTGCTTGTCACAGGCGAGCAAGTCAACGCTGGCGACACCGATGACATCATTGGAATCCCACGCGCGCTTCTGGAACGGAAGTCAATTCAAGCCTTCGCCGCCGAAACTGACGACGCCGCCGATGCAGGACCTGGGAAGGAGCAAAACGATGCAGCAGCAAGAAACAAATATTATCAGAAGACAGTCGGCTACCATGCGGAACCAGAAATCTGGCATCAGCGGCTCGGTCACCCCTCGCACGCAACTCTCAAGAATTCCCTCCGGGCTGGTGTCTTCGACGACGGAGCACTACTCCTTCCCCGCGAAGGCTTCCTCACAGTAGACTCAGAAGACCCGCCATGCACAGTGTGCCCCACTGCATCACTCGCCCACAAGCCCTTTCCCGACCTACCGCCCGGCTACGAACGCTATAAACCACTCGACAAGGTTTACAGTGACTTCATGAATCTCAGCCAAGGAGGGCTCGACGGCGAAAGCTACACGCTTACCTTCATCAACGCAAGCACTCGCTACGTCTCGGCTGTTAATACTGACTGCAGATCACTCGCCTTCGAGTGCTTCATCGCGTGGATGAAGCGGGCCGAACGACAATCAGGGCTGAAATTAAAGAGCTGGCAGACAGACGGAGCCCTGGAGATCTTCTCAGACGAGTTCAAGGAACTCTTCATGCGGAAAGGGATTGAACACCTGGTGTCCTTGCCCTACGCTCACGAGCAACAAGGAGTAGCAGAACGGACAAACAGGAGCCTCGCCACCAGGATGAGGGCCCTGATGAAGCAGTCAGCCATCCCAACCAAGTACTGGCCGTTCGCGATGAACCATGCAGTCCGGCTGCACAACTTGCTGTCCTCGCGAAGCCTCGAGAACAACAACTCTCCCTACAGGGCCTGGACGGGCAGAAAGGCGGACACGCGTCTGCTTCGGGTGTTTGGCTGCATGGTACAGTACAGGCCCCACACAGCAAGGACCGGAAAGTTTGCTGACCGGGCACGCCGGGGCATCCACCTCGGAATCGAAAATAAATACAAGGCGTGGATCATGCTGGACTACGCGACACACGAAGTGACAAAATCACGTGACTGCATCTTCTACGAGAAGCTAACTCTGCCACTGTTCAACGAACACCGCGAAGATGACAGGGCACCAGAACGGGTTTTCGAGGGACACCGCAGCTTCGCAACCTCACACGATGTGGACACAGCAAATGTTACCCAGTTTGAAAGCGCACCCAACATCCCCCTTACAAGCCCGCTCCAAACTCCATCCTTCATACCTGTACACCACTTCGATCTCGACGATAGAACTCGCGAAGCTTACAAATTCAACAGCAACGCTCGCCGATCCCCGGATGCCGAGTTACGACACCCAAACACCTCGCAAGACACCCTCCGCCTCGGCAACGACAGCGACGACGACGTAGTCGAAGTAACCAGCTTTCACGACTACGACCGCCTGCACTACGAAAAGACCAACGAAACCGGTCTCCGCATCCTCGGCCTCGCAGTCGCCGTTCGCCACGACTCCCCGAAGGAGCCCACCACTGTTCGCCAAGCCCTCTCTGGCCCTGACAGTGAGAAATGGAAGGAAGCCATGGCCACGGAAGTCGCGGCACTCAAGACCCGTGGAACATGGAAGCTGGTTCCCCGAGCATCAGCAAAGGGGAGAAAGATTCTCAGCGGAAAATGGGTCTTCCGCATTAAAACGCTCACGGATGGCTCCATTGACAAATACAAGGCGCGATGGGTGGTGCGTGGCTTCGAGCAAACTCACCTAGTGGACTTCGATTTAACCTACGCACCTGACGGGCGGCACACCTCAGTGCGCATCCTCATCTGCATCGCCGCCGTCAAGCAGCAACCTCTTCGCCAGATCGACGTCGGCAGTGCATTCCTGTACGCTCCGGTCGACGCCATTATCTTCGTCGAGCAACCGCATGCCTTCGAGGAGAACGACGGCGCAGTCTGCTTGCTTCAGAAATCCCTCTATGGGATCAAGCAAGCACCTCGCCTGTGGCAGCAGTACCTGCACACCGTCCTCACGGAGCTCGGATTCAAACAACTGCCACATGACCTCGGAATGTACAGAAAGGAGTCGCGCGGCAAGTTCATCCTCCTCGTTGCCTACGTCGACGACCTACTCTACACCGGTGACGACACGGAGCTACTGGACCAGTTCGAGGCAGACATCAAGGAGAAGCTCGAGGTCACGATCAATCACGACGTTACACAATTCCTGGGTCTCAACATCACCCAGTCCGCCACCTCCATCCACCTCTCCGCCGCCAAATATGCCGAAACCCTCGCGAAGAAATTCAGCATCGCACCCATCAACCTCACAACCCCCTTTCGCACTCCTCCTCCTAACCACAAACCAGACACCACGCCTCTCTCTCTCGAAAATCATCGACTTTATCAACAGCAGCTGGGGTGCCTCTTGTTCGCCGCCGTCACGTGCCGGCCGGATCTCTCCTACGTCGCAAGCCAGCTCGCTCAGTACATGAAGCGACCTGAAGGGGAGAATCTACTGGATCTACGCCGAGCAGTTCAATACTTCATCTCTACTCCTGACGTCGGCCGCACCTACGAAGCCAATCTAACGGCTACCCTACAGCTGCATGGCTACGTAGACGCAGACCACGCGGGAGACATTGACAACAGACGCTCCCGCACAGGATTCATTTTTCAACTCCAACCTGCTGGACTCATCTCATGGAACTCTGAGAAGCAGGAACTCATCGCTCTTTCGTCAGCCGAAGCCGAATTCATCGCCGCCAGCGCAGCTGTTCGCGAAGGCTTGTACCTGATGGAGCTCCTGCGGGAAGCGAAAGTGACGATGAACGAGTACTTCACGTTACTCTGCGACAACCAGAGCGCGATCAAGATCGCGAACAAGCCCGGCTTCGTAAACTGCACGAAACACATCACCCTTCGCTACTTTTTCGTCAAGGACGAAATTGACAAAGGCAAGGTCAAGCACACGTACTGCCCAACTGGTGACATGGCGGCCGACTTTCTGACGAAGAAACTGCCACGTCAACAGTTTCAGCAGTGCGCCAATCTCTGCAGAATCACCAAGCAGTCCCACGTGGCTCACCTTCAGGAATTAAGGGGAGTGTTTGAATAACCGAAAGGTTATCATAAGCATTCCCGAAGGCTCTCCACTCTCGCGTCACTTCATAACGAAGTAGACGCCTGTATCAGTACCGCAATAGCTCATATAGAGCACGAGGAAGGTCGAGGGTCACCCGAAGGTCAACAGTCGAAGACAGTCAACGGTCGTGACCCTTGACTGCTCAGTAACCGCACAAGACAGTTGCAAAGAGCAACATGGTAACTGTCTAGAATGGCAATAGTCGCGGCTACTGTAGCAATACAAATCGGTTAATAAGGGAATGTACTCCTCAGAGTACATGGCTAGCTAAGATTGCTATTTATATGTCAAACATTATACATGTTCCTATTGTGTAGGCTATAGTGGGTTTAGCCTTAGGGGGTACAACATTGCTAGGGTTTCCTACTTGTATCACCCTGCTGCCTAGTTTCATCCATTCTCGTTCACTTCTAGTTTCTAACATGGTATCCGACGCCTAGGTCAGGACCTAGGACCAACGTTGGTTTGGGCCCACCGTTCCGCTGCGCCGTCGAGCGCCCCTACTAGCGCCGTCGAGCGCCCCTTCTAGCGCCGTCGAGCGCCCCTTCTAGCGCCGTCGAGCGCCCCTACTAGCGCCGTCGAGCGCCCCTTCTTGCGCCATCGAGCGCCCCTACTAGCGCCGTCGAGCGCCCCTTTTAGCGCCGTTGGGCGCCCCTACTAGCGCCGTCGTGCGCCCTAGGACAGCCGCGCGCGTCGCCCGTCGCGTCGCCCTTGCGGGCTGCCCTAGCCCGTCACGTCCCCCTTGCGGGCTGCCCTAGCCCGTCGCGTCGCCCTTGCGGGCTACCTTAGCCCGTCGCGTCGCCCCTGCGGGCTGCCTTAGCCCGTCGCGTCGCCCTTGCGGGCTGCTCTAGCCCGTCGCGTCGCCCATGCGGGCTGTCCCAGCCCGTCGCGTCGCCCTTGCGGGCTGCCCTAGCCCGTCGCGTCGCCCCTGCGGGCTGCCTTCGCCCGTCGCGTCGCCCTTGCGGGCTGCCCCTGCCCGTCGCGTCGCCCTTGCGGGCTGCCTTAGCCCGTCGCGTCGCCCCTGAGGGCTGCCTTAGCCCGTCGCGTCGCCCTTGCGGGCTGCCCCAGCCCGTCGCGTCGCCCTTGCGGGCTGCCTTAGCCCGTCGCGTCACCCCTGCGGGCTGCCTTAGCCCGTCGCGTCGCCCTTGCGGGCTGCCCTAGCCCGTCGCGTCGCCCTTACGGGCTGCCCTAGCCCGTCGCGTCGCCCTTGCGGGCTGCCCTAGCCCGTCGCGTCGCCCCAGCCGAGCCGCCACTGCAGCAGCCGCCCCTGGCCCCTGGAGCAGCCGCCACTGCAGCAGCCGCCCCTGGCCCCTGGAGCAGCCGCACCTGCAGCCGCCCCTGCAGCAGCCGCCCCTGGCCACCTGGAGCAGCCGCCACTGCAGGAGCCGCCCCTGGCCCCTGGAGCAGCTGCCGTCGCGGCCCGACCCCGCCCTGCAGCAGTTGCCGCGGAGCTCCCTGCCGCGGCCCGGCCCCGCCCTACAGCTGTAGCGGCCCCGCTGTCGCCGCCGCCTTGCGCCTGCCCTTCCCAGCACTGGTGAGCACTGCCCTGCCCGCGCTGCTACCGCTGCTACTGCTACTACTGCTTTCACTGCTCCTGCTACTACTGCTGTTACTACCGCTACTGCTGCTACTGCTGCTCATGGCGTGGCCAGATGCAGCTCCACGGCCGTCCGCGTGTGTCCCTCACGCCCCAGCAGCTTCGTGAGTGGTACGCCAGTTGGGGTTGTCGGGGTGGCCGTAGTGGGAGTCGTCCTGGAGTGGGTAGTTCGGGAACTTCTTGTAGTGGCCCGGTGCAGCAGCAGAGTCGTCCGCGCGAGTCTCTTTCGCCCCAGCAGCTTCGTGAGTGGTACGCTCAGATTAGAGGGTCGCTGAGTACTGCTCGCTGCCCGTACGTTATTAGCACGGGTGCCCGGACTGGTCAGCCTTGCGGGACGCGTGGTCACACAGAGTCCCACTGCTTCGCCCGTCTGAGTGACGCTTGGCGTACAGAGTTTGGCGACGACGCTGAGCTCCCCGACTGGGTGGAGCTGCTTGGACAGCGGGTAGATATCTTTGCTCTTGCCTATGATGCTATTCTCACTGCAATGTATGCATTGTCTGCTAGTGCCGAGGGAGCCTGTCACCTGTGTGTGCCGCCTGACCCCGGTATCCAGTTCTGCTGCTCTAGGTACTGGTGAGGCTGCCGCACTAGGTGCTCGTGTGTCTGTTGCCTCCGGTGCTGGTGAGGCTGCCGCTCTAGGTGCTAGTGTGTCTGTTGCCCCAGGTGCTGGTGAGGCTGCTGCTCTAGGTACTCGTGAGTCTGCGCCCTCTGGTACTGCGTCTACTGAGGCACTGCACACCTTCACACTGGACTCAGGTGCTTCCCGCTGTTTCTTCCGTGACCGCACTGCCCTTGAGCAGCTTGCTCGGCCGGTTGCAGTCTCCCTCGCTGACCCCTCTGGGGGTCCGGTCATTGCAACCTCCTCCACTGTCCTCCCTTGTCCTGCGGTCCCGTCGGGCACACTGTCAGGTCTCTACCTCCCCTCGTTCTCTACGAACTTGGTGGCAGGTCGTGCGCTCCAGGACGGGGGTGTCCACCAGTTCACCCCTGCCTACGAGCTTGTGACACACTGCACGTGTGCCCGGACGGGTCGCCACCTGGCTACCTTCACTCGGCAGCCGGGGTCGGACCTGTACACACTGACCACTGAGTCCCCTCAGGTAGCTGCGTCTGCGTCTGCGTCAGGTCAGCTGTCTGCCCCCTGCTCGTGTCGCTCCTTGGCGCACGAGACCGTCCTCTGGCACCACCGCCTTGGTCACCCGTCAGTGCAGCGCCTTCGTGGCATGCACTCCCGGTACCTTGTCTCTGGTCTTCCCAGGGTTCTCCCTCCCCTCCCACCCTCGCCTGCTCCTCCCTGTCTTCCCTGTGTCGAGGGGCGGCAGCGCGCCGCTCCTCACTCCTCCTCGTTTCCCCCGACGACTGCTCCCCTGCAGACGCTCCACATGGACGTGTGGGGCCCAGCCCGCGTCCGTGGACAGGGTCACGAGAGGTACTTCTTGACAGTTGTTGACGACTACTCGCGCTACACCACGGTCTTCCCCTTGCGCACCAAAGGTGAAGTCCCTGATGTTTTGATTGTTATAGTCACAATAGGCTTGAATGTGCCTAAAACGAAAGATAGAGAGCACAGACGGATTTCTGCACAGCGGCTTCAAACGTTGATAGCGTTCTGCTCACAGCTGCAAATGACTTGATTCAAATTGGACCTGGAGCGTCTTCACGTCGTCTACAATTAGCAATTTAGATTGCACGATTTTATAAAGAATTGACGACACAGCGTTGGTTTGAACGAACGGTACTATGGCAGCCACTATAGTCTTAGAACACAAGATAGGAAGAGTTACGAGTTGGGAATGACTCCCAGCTCCTACAAACCCCAAGAGCCGAGGTACAGTGATGTGGAACAGTGCCACACTGTCCCCAACCACGAAGGGTCTCGAAACTACCCTTCACTAGGGCCTACACCAAGTGAAATGTTACACTACACAAAGTAATGTAACTATCTTCAATATCTTGAGGTGTACCCTTTTGGCGAGCTTCGAAATCACTTGAGGCTTGACACCAAAGCTCGGGCTCTTCATCACAAACTCATCCTTGAGTTCTTGATGGGTCTGCTGCACACACCTGCGACACGCCGAACGTTCGACACAGGACAAAATAGAAACCGCGCACGACAAAATAGAAACCGTGCGCGAGACACAAACGACCGCGTAACACGCGTCTAGCGATAACTCGCTATTGACTCGACACACACACTCGACATCATGACTCAACATTCACACACAATTATAAGCATGAAATATATATTATCCCATGCCCTCATACCATTCCATACACACACACATTCACGCACACGGACAACAAGCCGAGTGCAAACCGTAGGGTTGCACCAACAAACTCCCCCTCGGATTGTTGGCCTTAGGATATGTTGCTCTCTCAGTTCAGAGCCATCCCAGCCAGCTTGCAACACTTCCAATGCTGCTGCTCCACCAGCCTCTTGGTCATCATGTCAGCCGGCTGCCCCGTGGTCTTCACGTAGCGCAACTCAACTTCACCCGCGGTTACCATGCTCCTCGTCCAATGCCACTTCACCCTCATGTGCTTCGTGAGTCCATGCAACACAGGGTTCTTAGCAAGAGCAATGGCACCCTGGCTGTCACAGTACAGTGGGGTAGGTCCTTGCTGCTCCTCCCCCAATTCAGCCAACAAACGCCGCTGCCACACAATCTCCCGTACGGCACGGAAGAGTGCCATGTACTCGGACTCCACCGAGCTCAAAGCTTGGTCAACCTGCTTCTTGCTCTCCCAAGCAGTTGGGCCTCCACCAACACAGCATATGAAGCCTCCCACACTTGTCATGTCCTTTGGTTCTGATGCATATGAAGCATCCGAGTAGGCGGTGAGGAACAAACGCCCGGGTTCAACACCATCCGCGCCCTTTTGGCGCCTTTGTGCCGCCGCCGAGTATTGCAGCCCAACGGTCGGTGTTTGGCCAAGATACTTGGCCACCCTCATTCCAGCTGCTACCTGCTCCTCATTAGGGCATTGCACAACCCTAGCCAGCTGCCCGGTAGCAAACGCGACGTCCGGTCGGGTGTTTACCGCCGCATACATGAGGCTGCCCACCAACGAGTGAAATCGGCGCCTCTCCTCTTCACCAACGCTCTCCTCCTCTGGTCCCTTCACACACTTGAACCCAGAGGGAAAGGGTGTAGCCACATGGCCTTCACTCTGCCCAAAGTTGGCAGCCAATGCCTCCAGGTACTTTCGTTGATGCACCCGCATGCACCGCTTCTCCACATCTCGTTCGATGTGGAGCCCAAGGTAGAAGCTCACGTCACCAAGGGCCTTGCACTTGAACTTGTCTTGAAGCTTCAGCATCACCTCCTTCACAAGGTCAGAAGAGGGTGAGAAAATGAGGATGTCATCCACATAAACCACCATGAAACTCCTCTGCTCCCCCTCGCCAAGCATGAACAAGGAGTGATCGGCCGTTGAGGGAGTGAAGCCGATCCCCTCCAACACTTCGCGCAGCTTCATGTACCATTGCCTAGGGGCCTGCTTCAGCCCATAGAGGGCCTTCTTCAGCTTCCACACTCTGCCACTACCATCATCAAACCCCTCTGGCTGCGCCATAAAAATCTCATCCTCAAGGATGCCGTTAAGGAATGCCGTTACGATGTCCATTTGCTTTACTACCCATCCTTTGATGGCGGCTCCCGCGAATAGGGTTCGCAGCGTCGTCGGCTTCACCACAGGGGCAAACAGCTCCTTGAAGTCCACCTTCTCCTTCTGCTGGTACCCCTTGGCTACAAGCCTAGACTTGTAGCGCTCGATCTTGCCGTCGGCATCCGACTTGATTTTGAAGAGCCACTTGGACGTTATCGCCGTACGCCCCTCCGGTAGCTCCACCAATTCAAACGTGTCATTCTCCTCGATGCTCTTCAGCTCACTCTCCATGGTCTTCTTCCACTCCTCAGCATCACTACTCTCCAAAGCCTCCTTGAGAGTTGCTGGTTCTTCCGGCATCTCCACCGGAGAGAAGAACGCGAAGGCACACTCCTCGTAGTCACTCTCCTCGTCGTCTCCGACCATCATTGCCGCTCCGGCCAGGGCTGTCTTGCCCTGCTTTCCCGGCGCATCATAGGTCAGCCTATTAGGGGGTTGAACTCTCCTCTTCCCCCTTCCTTCCTCCTCAGCTGCAGGGACTTGAAGGCCTTGGCGTTGCTGCGGTGTGGCTCGAATCCGTGGAGCACTCGTAGTACAGGAAGGGAGTGACGGTGCACGCTCGCTCACTTGCTGCACCTCCTCCTCTTCTTCCTCTGCATCATTGGCCTCCTCTCCCCCATTCACAAGGGAGGATTGCCTTGTGGTTGTGCTGCCGCTGCTCAGCTCCAAAGGCAGCTCCACATGCTCCAAAACGGAACTCTTCACCTCCCCAAACCGCACGCCTATCTTCGCCTCATTCTCCGCCTTCCAATCCTTGTACATGAAGTTCTCCATGAACTTGCAGTCCCTGCTCACCAAGAACTTCTTGGTGAATGGGTCCCAAAGAAGCCATCCCTTGCTGTTTTGAGCCATGCCCAAGTGCACGGCCCACACCGCCTTGGCACCAAGCTTGTTGTGCCGAAGATGCTTAGGCACGAGCGCCATGCACATGCACCCGAACACCCGAAGCATATCCACCTTTGGCTTCCTTCCTAGCCACTCCACATAGGGCACCCATTTGTCTGCTCCCACATGAGTCAAGGCTCTGTTCTTGGCCACACACGCGCTCCGCACCGCATCAGGCCAGAAATAGTCGGGTAGCCCGGCTTCAATGAGCAACCCGCGTGCCGCCTCCGTGATTGTGCGGTTCGCTCGCTCGGCGATGCCGTTCATTGCAGGGGAGTATGGCATGGTGAGGGAGTGCCGAATACCATTCTTCTTCAGCCACAACCCAAACTCCTTGCTCAGGAACTCTCCCCCTCGATCGGTGCGGATTGACTTGACTAGACGGTCTTGTTGCCGCTCCACCATCGGGAACCAATCCGTCTTCAACGTTTCAGCCACGTCGCTCTTCTTGGCCAGCACGTACACCCAAGTCATGCGGGTGTAGACGTCGACAATGGTGAGAAAATACTCAGCTCCAGCAGCTCCAAGCTTCAGGGGGCCCACCACGTCCATCACCACCTCATCAAGCGGTGCCTTTGCCGTTGCCTCCGAACTAGGGAACGGAAACCGGGTGAACTTGGCTTGAATGCACGTCGGGCAGCCAAGCACCTCATCGGGCTCCCCCTTCACACGTATGCCAGCAACCATCTCATTCTTCACTAGCTGCTGCAAGATGGGCAGGGCCACATGCCCCATGCGCCGATGCAAGGTGAGCCAATCACACTCCCCCGTAGCCGAAGTTGGATTGGAGAATGCCGCGCTCGCAATAGCGCCCCACATACTCTCTCCGTAGTCCTCCTCCGCTGCTGCCTCTGGGTTCTCCTCACCCTTTTGCTGCTCCTTGGTTGCTGCACCACTCTCCTTAGGTTCACTGAACTTGCTGGTCCCTCCAGGTTTGCTCTTCTTGAGCGCATTCTCCTTAGCGCGACCGTTCGCGCCATCGTCGCTACCGACCGCTCCATCCTTGGTGCTGATGCTTGCTGCCACTTGCCTCTCCTTAGGCATAGGGACCACTAGGATCTGCCACATCTCGTTGTAGAGATCCCTGTCCTCATGAAGGTCCCAAAGAATTCGATCGCCAAGCCTTGCGGTGTAGGTCTTGGCTCCCTTCGAGTTCGTGTCCATGCCGGCCTTTGCCAACCGCCGCACGGAAATCAGGTTTGCAGCAAGGCTGGGCACCCAAAGCACGTTCTTGAGGCCCACCATCTTCCCATCAGCACCCTTGAACATGGCCTTGCCCATGCCTTTCACCTCTGCTCGCTGCCCCAAAGCCGATGTGACATGCTTCACCGGTGACGGCTCGAGTTCGGTGAGCAAGTCCGGGCGAGGTGTCATGCTATAGGTAGCGCCACTATCAATCACCCCATAGTCCAGGGGGTGTAGGGTCACCTTCCCCACAGCTGCTGGCTCCTCAAAGCCTTCATCCTTCTCTGGACCAGCCGGTACTTGCGTCGACACGAAGTAGAATAGACCCGGGTATCGATCGTCGCTCGGGTCCTTGTCGTTGTCTCCGCTCTTCATGTTTGCAGCTCCGCCACCGCGACCGCCACGGCCTCCACGGCCTCGTCCTCTCCCTCCTCCTGCTCCTCTACCCTCTTGGCCTTGAGCAGGGGTCCAACCATCATGGAGTTTGTAGCAGTCGCGCCACATGTGTCCGCTCTTGTGGCAATAGTGACACTCGCCGTCGAATCGGCCGCGACCGCGTCCGTAGCTCTTGTCGTCGCTGCCGTAACCGCCACTCCTGCGGCCTCCGCCGAAGTTGCTGCCACCAAACCTTCCTCCCCCTCGTCCTCTGCCTCTTCCTCGACCATATCCACGGCCGATGCTCGCTGCCCCAGCGCCATCCGCACTCGCCAACTCACGGCGGCGGAAATCCTCTTGAAGGATAGCTCGCTTCACGTCTTCAAGCGAGAGGCGGGGCAAGTCGCGATTAAGGTTGATGATGAGCGAGGACCATGACTCTGGGAGTAAGGCCAGCAACTTGGTCTTCTTTTGGAGCTCACTGTAGTTCAAATCAGCTCCCTCAAGCCGCGTCAACAAGTCGAAGAATTTCTGCACCCCTTCTTCAACCGCTTCGTCTTCTTCAATTCGTAGTGCCGCCATTTGCCGTTCCAACACCACCGCTACCGCCGCTGTTGTAGGAGCATGTACACCCTTGAGAGCAGCCCATGCCTTTGGTCCTTTCTCTGGTTCACGCTGGAATGGCTTGATGTGACGGATCTGACTGCTCCCCAACGCTTGCCCAAGTAGGAGATAGCCTTGTGCGCTCTTCCGCACCCACGGGCTCTTCTCCGGGTCGTTCTCGGGGCGCTTCTCCGTTCCTTCCATCACCTCCAGCAGGTCATAGTGGTCAAAGATGTTCTCCATCTTGAAGGACCATTCAGCAAAGTTGTCACCGTTGAACTTGTCAAGCCCAAATACCCTAGGCTCATCCCTAGGTGGGCCAAGACTTGGTTGCATGGGCGCCATGGCTGAATCACGGGGTTGGCCTTGAGCTTGAGCTTCTCCACTGCCACCAGCACCTCTGCCACCCCTTTCTTCAGGTCCAGACATTGTCGAAACTGCTCCAAGGGGCTCTGATACCACTTGTTATAGTCACAATAGGCTTGAATGTGCCTAAAACGAAAGATAGAGAGCACAGACGGATTTCTGCACAGCGGCTTCAAACGTTGATAACGTTCTGCTCACAGCTGCAAATGACTTGATTCAAATTGGATCTGGAGCGTCTTCACGTCGTCTACAATTAGCAATTTAGATTGCATGATTTGATAAAGAATTGACGACACAGCGTTGGTTTGAACGAACGGTACTATGGCAGCCACTATAGTCTTAGAACACAAGATAGGAAGAGTTACGAGTTGGGAATGACTCCCAGCTCCTACAAACCCCAAGAGCCGAGGTACAGTGATGTGGAACAGTGCCACACTGTCCCCAACCACGAAGGGTCTCGAAACTACCCTTCACTAGGGCCTACACCAAGTGAAATGTTACACTACACAAAGTAATGTAACTATCTTCAATATCTTGAGGTGTACCCTTTTGGCGAGCTTCGAAATCACTTGAGGCTTGACACCAAAGCTCGGGCTCTTCATCACAAACTCATCCTTGAGTTCTTGATGGGTCTGCTGCACACACCTGCGACACGCCGAACGTTCGACACAGGACAAAATAGAAACCGCGCACGACAAAATAGAAACCGCGCGCGAGACACAAACGACCGCGTAACACGCGTCTAGCGATAACTCGCTATTGACTCGACACACACACTCGACATCATGACTCAACATTCACACACAATTATAAGCATGAAATATATATTATCCCATGCCCTCATACCATTCCATACACACACACATTCACGCACACGGACAACAAGCCGAGTGCAAACCGTAGGGTTGCACCAACATTGATCCCTTGGATCCGCGCTGTCCGTCTCCAGCTCAGCGAGAGGTTCCACTCGGACTTTCCTGTCCTGCGTCTGCACTCTGACAGAGGTGGGGAGTTTTCCTCCGACCTCTTGAGGGCCTTCTGTCAGGGGGAGGGCATTGAGCAGTCGTTCACGCTTCCGGCCTCTCCACAGCAGAATGGGGTTGCTGAGCGCCGCATTGGTTTGGTCATGGAGGTCGCTCGTACCTCCTTGATCCATGCGGCTGCCCCCCATTTTCTGTGGCCGTTTGCGGTCCGATACGCTGCGCATCAGCTCAACCTCTGGCCCCGTGTCTCCGTTCCGGAGACTTCGCCGACACTGCGTTGGACGGGAGAGGTTGGCGATGCGTCGCGTTTTCGGGTCTGGGGTTTTCGATCTTTTGTTCGCGATACGTCCGCGGACAAGCTCTCCTCCCGCGCTGTTCCTTGTGTCTTCCTTGGCTTTGTCCCGGACGCGTCTGGTTGGCAGTTTTACCACGCCACCTCGCGCCGTGTCCTGGCCTCTCAGGACGTCACTTTTGACGAGTCGGTGCCCTACTACCGCCTCTTCCCCTACCGCACTGCCCCGCTCCCCCCCCCCGCCTCTCTTCCTCGCGCCAGGTGCTGCTGTGGTAGACCCCCTCCCCCCTCAGGGTGCCGCTCCCTCAGGTGTGTCCCAGGTAGACCCGGTTGAGCCTGTCGAGGTAGCTGTCGACTCTCGTCCTGCTAGGGGTGCTGAGCCTGAACGTGCGGAGCCTGGGGGTGCGGAGCCTGGGGGTGTGGAGCCTGGGGTTGCGGAGTCTGGGGGTGCTGAGCCTGGGGGTGCTGAGTCTGGGGGTGCTGAGTCTGGGGGTGCTGAGCCTGGGAGTGCTACGTCTGAGGGTACGGGCGCGACGGTAGGACAGGGGCGGGGAGGAGGTTGTCGACGGTGGGAAGGGGCGGGGAGGGGAGGGCGACGCGACGGGCAGGGGGAAGGGAGGCGACGCGACGGGCAGGGGAAGGGGAGGCGAACGCGACGGGCAAGAGGAGGGGAGGCGACGCGACGGGCAGGGGGAAGGGAGGCGACGCGACGGGCAGGGGAAGGGGAGGCGAACGCGACGGGCAGGAGGAGGGGAGGCGACGCGACGGGCAGGGGGAAGGGAGGCGACGCGACGGGCAAGGGAAGGGGAGGCGAACGCGACGGGCAGGAGGAGGGGAGGCGACGCGACGGGCAGGGGGAAGGGAGGCGACGCGACGGGCAGGGGAAGGGGAGGCGAACGCGACGGGCAGGGGGGGGGGAGGCGACGCGACGGGCAGGGGGAGAGGAGGCGACGCGACGGGCAGGGGAAGGGGAGGGGGGGCGACGCGACGGGCAGGGGGAGGGCGCGACAGTGGGAGGGGCCGGGCTAGGCTCGCGTTGAGGGCGCGGAGGGCGCGGAGGGCACTAACGTGCGGAGGGCGCGGAGGGCGCGGAGGGCACGAACGTGCGGAGGGCGCGGAGGGCACGGAGGGCGCGGAGGGCGCTAAGGCGCGGAGGGCGCTAAGACGCAGAGGGCGCGTGGGCGCGGAGGGCGCTAGGGCTAGGCTAGGGTTAGGCTAGGGCTAAGGAACTCGAACCTACTATGATACCATCTCAAGAGTAGAATGCAACGGAATGATAAGTTTAGGAAACAAAGCAGTACAAAGCAACCCTAACTGTGTTATACTATCTAAGGAGCAACTCACTACAGCCTATCACAAATATCAACATTTGACACATATGAGCCAGGAGCAGCTGGAGGGTCTGACTGACGCAGTGTCTGAGCAAGATTGATGCATCAGAGCAGATATTGTGATTTTTTTGTCTTATGAATCAGAAATTTTATACCCTGGTGTACACCTGGCTCCTCCACTGTTTCTCTCTTGCCGCCTGGTGGCAATGGCAGGGTCTTTCCTTCCTGCTGCTGCTTTTCAGAAAAAAAAACCCTGCTGCTGAGTATTCATACGGTAACTTCTTTCGAGATACCACAGTAGTGCAGCTATGCAGGTAGCAGAGAGTGGAGTGAGAGAAGAGAATAGCTATATGGCAAGCAGTTGCCATGACATGACAAGCAATGTGGTGACATAACAACCTATGATATGAAATGGCATGATCTGGCAGGCATCCTTCCACAGCCGTCTTCAAGCCCACCCATGTGTACACGGTACACTGATCTGACAGTTGAGAAGTTGCAGTAGGAGTGGGAGCAGGTGGAGGGCCAACTACCGCTAGCCATCACCACCTTAATGTCAAATTACAATTGTATCTCTAGGCTACAGTAGGGTCACTCCTTAGTGAGTACAACACTTTAGGGTTAGGTTTCCCCTGCTTATTCTAACACTTAAACCTTTTAGTTGAAAAGGGGCTTTATTACCGTACTGCTGCTGCCCATAGGATCATCATACCGTATTTAGTCCATTTCAGAGAAACAGTACTCAGAGGCAGCACCAAAGGTCATACAAGGCAGCCTGTCGAGCCAATACAGTATGTGCACCTGTATGATGGCAACAACAGTGCGCCACAAGACATGCTATACGCTCTCACAAGCACACCAGAAACACAGTAGCATACAAGAGGCTAAAAATTATCCAGGAGGAAGTCAGGCTCTACAGGAGGCTGAGAGCAAGCAGGGCGGCGGAGGTGGCAAGAACAAGGGCAGCTGAGAGTGCTGGTGGCAGCGAGGAGAGAGAGCGAGTGGCTGTTTTGGAAACAGGTGGGGATGGTGTTGGAGGGGAGGGCGGCGGCAGCAGGGGCTCAGCTCCACCTGTTGGGATGAGAGGAGAGGAGAGGAGAAGAGAGTAAGGGAGAAAGAGAGGAGGAAAGTGGAGAGGAGAGGAGAGGCGAGAGGAGCAGAGGAGCAAAGTGTCAGAAAGGGGTGAGAAAAAAGTGAGCAAAGAAGATGACAGGATAATAACTAGTGGGCCGAAAGGAGAGGGGGTGCCGTTTCAGACACTGGGCGAGCATGTGTGCAAATCACAGGATGCTAGGAACTAATTTGTGACACAGACAGTCTCCAGTGTGCTGGTGGTGGAAATGCAATCCCTGTTGCAAGTAGGTGTACAAACCTGCACGATCCGCAGCAGCAGTAAGAGGTAGAGGGTTCAGGATGCTCGCAGCAAGAAATAGTAGAGGGAGAGAGAGAGAGAGAGAGAGAGAGAGAGAGAGAGAGAGAGAGAGAGAGAGAGAGTAAAAAAAAAAAAAAAAAAAAAAAACGAGGAGAGGGGGGAGAGGGGGGGGGGGGGGGGGGGGAGGGGAGGGGGGTGGGTGGGTGGGTGCGTGTGGTGGAGAGATGAAAGGGGTGGGAAAATAGGAGCTTACAGCTAGGGGCATCTATCCATCCTGCAGTCTTGTTGGTGTAGTCGAGGAAGAGGTACTTGTTGATCAGCGCCGGCTCTGCTCATTGCCACATGCACCCGGAGTGAAGGGCAGCAAGATAGGGGTGTGAGGGTTAGTGACAGGGAAGTGGGATGGGCAGGGGGAAAGGTAAGTATGATACCAAGGCCCATCTGGCCTCCTGCTTGTGGTGTGAACTCCAAGGTTAAGTGAGTCATGATCAGCGCAGTCACGCTCAGCACACACGATTAGTGAACCAATGCTTGCTTAAATGACCAGGTTCGGGGATTGAGTCTTGAGAATTCTCAAGTCATCAGTGATTGCTCCATACGAGCCTATCAGCGTGAGGGGGTAAATGGCATCATGGCTGAACAATTGGCAGCACGGAACGGTGCAACAGAGAAAAGGTGCCATGCATGCACGCACGGTGGTGGATGGCAGAGCAGAGGATGTCGCACTCCACAGAGGTGGGTCGGTGGGGAAGGGGGAAGGGTGCTGGAAGAATAGAAAGGTCAGGCAGAGAAAGGAATTTGGATGTGCGGTAGGTGGGCGGCGTACCTCCAATGTAGCTGACGTAGTTCAATTCGTTGGGAAGAAATGTGGCCAGAATGCAGTATTCTTCTGAAGGCAAAACCTGTGGGGCCGCATGGGATTGGGGAAGAGCCTTGACGAGTGGCACCTGAGATTCTCAAGTAGTCTAAGCGGCAGCAACTTGGCAGCAGCTTGGGTGAATGTGAGTTGAGTGGAGGGGGGAAAGGGAGAGGATAGTAGAGAGGAGAGGAGAGTAGAGAGTAGAGCGGGGAGAGAAGAGATAAGAGTGGTGAGGCGGGAGAGGAGGAGAGAAGAGAGAGGAGGGGGAGGGAGCAATGAAGAAGTTGGAAGGAAGATTTTGGGCGTAACAGAACTAGAGAAGGAGCGTGAGCTACAAGTATAGAACAGCTGATAGATAGCTGATCAATGGAGGGGTGGGAGGGCAGGCATATGAGGCATAGTAGTGGGAGGGGCGAGCATAGGGGTGGGTTGAGGAGCAAGTGTTGAGTTGGGGGAGGCAGACACTGCTTGCTTGATAACTATACGTGGGTGGCAAATGAGAATTGGTGTGCATGTGCATGTTCCTCCTGCAGTGGCATCCGTTTGGATCAAATGGAATAAGGGAGAACCGAGACTGCTAGTCAGGTCTCCAAGGTCAAATCAATGCTAACCTGGGCGAGGTACTCGCGCGGCTTGAGATAGAAGTGGGAGGTGGTGTTGTCTGGAGAGAAAAAAAGCAATGTCGATGGTGGGGAAGGTGGTGAACGGATCCACCTCCTTGTTCTCGTTGCTGCATCATTAAGGGGAGGGGGAGGGAGGAGGGGTGGGGGATGGGAGAGCGGGAAGAGAGACAAGGAGGTCGGAGGGTCGATTGGAGCGAGGGTCAGGTATGTTGGTTGCCTTGTGACATTGACGAGGACGCTGGGCACCCGAGCTAAACAACCGCAGTCACTTTCTCAGCCCTGAGTCTCATCTCACGGACCCTACTGAGTCTCTTGCTCCCATCCCAGGTTGCGGAAGGGTTCACAGACCAGAGCGTATGCGAGGACGGAACAGCCCGTCACACCTTCCTTCTCCTGGCTGTGCATCTGCTCGCCTGCCTGCCAGCGCACTGGGCTCACCCGACTGGATAGGGTTGGGTTGTTGCACGTGAGGGGCAGGTGTTGGTTCACCTCAGAACGCCAGGTGAGTCTCCCGTAGAGGTTGGATCAGTATGGCTCACCTTGGGTTAGCAGCAAGAAGGCATGCTCTCAGGCTCCATTTGAATGAAGGACCGCTTGAGGGGGGCCGCAGAGAGCTGGTGCGTCGAGCAAGGAGGCGGCACTTGTAAGGGTTGAAAACTGTGGAAGGATTAACAAGAGCGGAAAGGTGCGCTTTCAACCCAATGGGGTTGATGGGATGGGACCAAGGTTGAAAGCTTACGTGAAGCATACAATTTGAACCGAGGTAGTGACAGACTCGGATTTGTAGAGTTGTCGACCCGTCATTTCTTGAAGCTGCAATCAGCACAAGCAGATGCCGACGCAGATGCACGTGCATAGGAGGGCAAAATGAGAAGCGGATACGTGCATAACAAACCAGGCAGGCACATGAGGAGCTAGAGAGGGCGCTCTCACATGGAGGAAACATGTATTTCTAGCATGCCCTGTTGCACTACAGCCTATTAAGTCTGTAGCCGCTAAGCCTGAAGGCCGGCCATACACACACGTATATATGTGCGTGCGTAATCGCGCGCGCGCGCGCGCGAGCGCGAACGTATGTGTACGTGGGCGCGAGTGTGTATGTGCGTGTGCTTGTGCGAGTGCGAGTGCGAGTGCGAGTGCGCGTGCGCGTGCGCGTGCGCGTGGGCGTGCGCGTGCGCGTGCGCGTGCGCGTGTGCGTGTGCGTGTGCGTGTGTGTGTGTGTGTGTGTGTTTGTGTGTGTGTGTGTGTGTGTGTGTGTGTGTGTGCCTGTGTGCGTGTGTGCGAAACAAGACTGTTGTCACAGTGACAATGAAGTCACTCCATTTCCGTGCTCCGAGCTGCAAAGAACCAAGTCCATTCGTTCATGAGCTGTGCGTTGGCTTTTTTCGCTCAACCAAGTGCCCATGTCTCGTTCGACTACATTCAAGCGACTTGGCTGGCTTGCATGTGGAGTGCACTTAGGAATCAAAGGCGAGGCCATCCCAGTCATAGCAGCATGGGACAGCTCACAACACAATGCCAATCATGTCAGCCCACTCAATGGCTTGGCTTGGGACAGCTGGGCTCTCAGACAGGCAGGCAGGCAGGCTCATGCACAGGCACTTGCAGGCACAAGTACAGGCAGAGGAGAACATACCTTGTCGAGGAGGTCGCTGAGGAGGGGGTAGCGCAGCATGTGCACGAAGGACTCGGGCATGAAGAGGAACCCCGGCGTGGCGTTCTCAGGGAAGTCATCAGGCAGGTAAGGAGACCCCCCTGTCTTGGTGCGGTCGTCCGTGATGTTGAGGGCGCGTGTGGGCGTGGTGAGTGTTATGTGGCTGTACTGCATCCCGGTCTTTTGTAGCCTGGTGGAGGGATTGCAGCACGGGCAGAGGGGACAAGGGGGATGGATTATGGACGGACGGAATGACGGAATGAGGGAGGGAGGGAGGGAGGGAGGGAGGGAGGGAGGGAGGGAGGGAGGGAGGGAGGGAGGGAGGGAGGGAGGGAGGGAGGGAGGGAGGGAGGGAGGGAGGGAGGGAGGGAGGGAGGGAGGGATGGATGGATGGATGGATGGGTGGGAGGAGGAGACAGGAATGGAGCAGAGAGCAGGGAAAAAGGCAAAAGGCTTCTCTTGTGAGAGCACGAGAGGAAGTGAAAGCACAAGAGAGCGTGAGAGCACGAGAGGGCGTGGAGCAGCAGCAGGGTCATTACATGGTGGCGTAGCTGGCGCCGGCAGGGAGAGGAAGAGAGCAAGAGGAGACATGGTGCAGGTGCAGGGTTATTATGGTGGGATTACAAGGTGGCATAGCTGGCGCCGGCAGGGAGGCCGGTGGCTCCGATGGTGAGATGGCTGCTGCCTGTCTTCAGCGGCACCTTGCCATCCCATCCCGTCTCGTTGGTGGGGGTGGCCTCCAAACACACGGCCAAGGCGCTTGGTTCATTAAGGCCGGTGAGCTGATAGAGGAAGGGGCTGTTCCACCCCAGCCCCAACACGCCTCCTGCTGCCCACGAGCCGTACTGCCACCCCTGCATGCCCCAGTAGCCCTGCTGGTACATTCCACAGCTGGGGCGGCAATGGGGGGCGACAGAGAGGAGAGTGATGTACAGAACGAAGGGGAAAGTGAGTTTCCGGGATATCGCGAAGGGAGTGAGAGATACTGAGGGAGGAAGCACGGGAGAGATGACGGGCAATGACAAGGAGAGACTCACCCAAGAATGATGGAGCGGTTGACTTCGGTACCGTCAGGTGCAGTGAGGTAGACGGTGTCCTCCATCACATGCCCCAGCGACTGAAGGTACACGTCTGCATTACCGTCAGCTTCATAGTAGTCGAACGGTCCTTCCCATCCACTGTACACGCACAGGGCATCGTCGCCAGGCAGAAAGCCCGTAGTGTTGATGTAGTTGCGATACCCTTCCGTGTTGCAGCCGTACTTTGTGTCCATGCCCGTCTGGCAGCGCTGGTTCTTGCAGGAGATGTACTTGAGGGTTGTGGAGGCGAGCGTGCTGAAGGGCTTGCTTGTGGTGGTCTGCGGGGCGAGAGGATGGGGGGCGAGGGGAGGGGAAGGAGGGGAACGTGAGGTGAGGCTAGAGACGGCTTGCTTTGGTCGGTATGAAGTGAGAGGGGAGAGGGGAGAGGGTAGAGGGGGAGAGGGGAGAGGGGAGAGGGGGAGAAAGATGCCAGATGGGGTGATGGGAGCGGTGGGGGTGGGAAGGGAGAGGGGAAGTGAGGCAAGAGGCAGGATTTATGTGCTGTTGTATCGGAAACAGGAACGCATCACGACTGGGTTCACACGAGCGCTGTGGGAAGGCAATGGGAGAGAAAACTAAAAGCCGACGAGTGTAGGTTCAGTCAGATGAGATAAATGGAGATGAAAAAGGGTTGAACGGTGAAAGGAGAAGGGTTGGGGGCGCGGATATGAGTCATGGTTGTGACTCGATTCGATCCAGCAGAGCAAGATGAAGTCAATGGAACAGGTAAAGAGGGGAGATCAATGCGGGCTAATAGCCCCTCCCTCCACACACAATGACAACCTCCAGTTCCCACTCTCGCACACTCGCTCGCACTCACTCCCAATCTGTCTCATTTAATCCTTCTCACTCATTCTGAATCTCTCTCCCACACTCCCAAGCCGCCGGCCTGTTCTCCCCCTCGCACTCCCCCGGGAACGTAGCCCGTGGGTGGGTGGGCGGGTAGGCGGAGGTTGGAACCCCACGCACCCCCTTGCACATGGAGGCGCAGTGCAGGCAGTCGCAGGGCACGAAGGTGTCCGGGACAGCGAGGTTGAGCGCCATGCTGAACTCCTGCTTCTGCGACCCCAGCTTGAGCGCCACGTAGTACGGATACACGCTGGTGGGGAGGGAGGGGGAGAGGAGGGGGAGAGAAAAGGGAGAAAGGGGAGCTTACAGATGAGGGAGTTGGAAGGGCGGGGCGGGGTATGTCTTTTGCGAAGGGCTGAGGTACAGGACCATGGGTGACTGAGAGAGGGGTGTTGTGAGTGAGAGTGGCGTGCAGTGAGTGGCGTGCAGCGAGTGGGGCATGGCGGAGCATACGGGAGGTGAAAATTGTAGTCCTCTACAATGGAGCTGGAGAAGGTGCTGTAGTTGACCATGGTGTTGCCCATTGTGCCGTTGGCCGTTGAGAGCAGCGTGCTGTCATACGCCATGAGCGGCAAAGGATACCCCTTCCTCTGCACGCAAGCAGTGATGCATGCAAGCGACCAGCAAGCAGGTAGGTGGGACAGACAGCCCATGTGAGATGAGACGAGACGATTCCTGAGACGCCTCAGAAACAATGGCGAAGGATACGCCATTGTCAGGAAGCAACGAGGCAGGAACACCAATTCACAGCAGCGGCAAATGGAAGGTTCGCCTGGCGGCGGCAAGTTATAACAAGGTGGCAGCGCGGAAGGCAAGCGGATGGGAACGCATTGAGAAGCAACGGATCAATAGGTCGCGCAGAGCTCAATGGGTCGCACAGAGCTCAATGGGTCGCACAGAGCTCAATGGGTCGCACAGAGCTCAATGGGTCGCGTTGCACAGAGCTCTTGTCCCTCCCACTTCAAATCAGCTCCTCGCAGCAAGGCTAATGGGCGAATGGCAGGCAGCACTGTCAAATGTCACCAGCCACTGTTCCACAAACGACTGCCTGAACCCACACTACCAGTCTGTAAAGTAGTAGTGGCAGCGTCTGTCCAGTGTGCGCTCACGCACCTGCGATGCCTTGCCTGACTTCCCTTTGTCCTTCAAGCCTTCCCCCATCTGCACATGTCACAGATTGTGAGTGGGGGGAAGGAAGCATGAAGAGATCATGAGAGGGCACACGTGGGCTCGCATCACTTGGGTAGACAATAAGAGCCGGCAGCAGAGTGGCAGCAGTTAAGTATAGATGTCCACGCAAACGCCATGCAAAGAAGTCATAGTGCAAGCTGGTGCACCACACTGTCTCTCCATATGTCTCGCGTCGTTGAGGGAGGCTTAGTAGTAGTGATATCGTGATCAAGACAACTCGAGCAGCGACTTCCTGAGCAGCCCTCAACCCTCCCGCCCGCCCCCCGTTGCTCACGAGAATCCGGCGGTGCAGCTCGTCCCTGCTGGGGGCGTCTTCCGCGCGCTGCAGGGGGAAGTAGTGCGCGCCCGCTTCCGCTGATCGCCGCTTCCACTCCGCTATCGACTCCACCGCGCCGTCATTGCTCCCCGCGCCCGTCGTTCTGGCCGTCCCCCCTCCGCGACTGCTGCTCGCGGAGGCGTCGTGCTGTCGCTCTCCGGATGCTCCGACCTGCGATCATGATGACTCGCCGTGAGGGTGACGCGGCAGAAAACGGGTGACCACTTTAGAAAATGGAGGAAATCTGTCGGAGCTGCTCAAAGTCAGACGGAAATCCGTAGGACCCCGTTCTACATAATATCTAAACAGACGGAATGAAGCTGTTTTGGCATCATTTGTGCCAATAGGAATTCATTGCCACAAATGATGCCTTTTGTTCTCTACGCTGTTTGCGGTCCCAGAATTGCTCACGCCCTGTCTGGCACAAGCGGTTCAAGAGATGATTGTGAGTCACCATGCGACTTGGTGCTAGCATTGGACAAGCAGTAACGCCACATGTCGCGCAACTGTACCCAGCAATGCAACTAGTACCAGCATAGATGACCATTGCAGTACCTCAGGTGACTGCGCCTGCCGGCGGTGGGAAATTGCGACACGATCCCCAGTGGGAATGCCGCTGCGGGAATGCGGCTTAGCGGCGTCCGCAACGGTTATCTCGGGGCCGTGGCGCGCGTGGATCCGCAAGACGGTGAGGGAGAGGAGCAGGAGCGACACGAGCAGACACGGGGTTGCGCCACGGCACGGGAGAGCCATGGTTCTAAAGTATACTACGTAGTAGTAGTCGTAGTAGTAGGAAAAGTTTTGTGTTCAACCGTCACGGAATGCGATGAGGAAAATGGTGGTACTATCGGGAAATTGGTGGCTTGTACTCGGAGTAGAAGCGAGAGGATGCGGTGGAGCGGTCCGGTCCAGCGCATGAAAGATAGGTCCGGTTGTGAGCTCGGTTACATGCGAATTCAAGCCTTGTTGGTTTTGGTTCGATCATGGGGACGGTGCTCATGCTCAAGCCTACCTACCCGACGACGATGACGACGACATGCGGCGCAGCCAGAGCAAATCATAGTACTCCCTGGGCCTGCCTTGTGTGGGCAGATCGGACCGGACCAGACTAGACTCGTACCGCGTGTTTTGTGGATTCACAGCCATCCGTCCAAGGCTCGGTCGTGTGTGGATAAGGGCGGCGGCTAATCCGATTACTCTTTCACTGCCGAGTCGCTCTCGGAGCGGTCACCCCCGGCGGCTTTGGCTATTCCGCACGCCTGATGTAGCATAGAAAAACTTTCAGTTTGTGGCACGTGGCGGAGCCGAAATCAAACGCAATGTACAAACTCGCTGACGCTCGTACAGAACGCAGGTAGCTCGATTTTCGCGGGGCGCAAGGGAAACATGCACTCTTTACACTGATGATATCAAGGCAGAATATTATTCTCCAAATGTGCACCCGCTCACGGGCAGGAGAATAGACGGCACAAACGACTCGAAGGGCGTGGAACAAAACAGTACAAAGGTTGGCTTCCCAGAACTTTTCGGCCCAGCGGTTACCAGAAATTGTTGAAAGAATGGCGTCGCCTCAATTCGCAGGAAACAAAATATATGGTCAAGAAGCGCAGTGTTTCCCAGAGTTTTTCGCAACCTTCGTGAGCACATTACTTCCGCCATCTTTTATCCCTCCCTATTCATCTATTTCAGTAAAGGTGAGGATTTGCCCAACTTTGGTCAGACAGGTTCCACCTTATTCGCCAAATCTGCACCCAACTGATCAATATATAACCTTAGCCAAATCTGCACCCAACTAGTTCGTAGGATCCCACGGGCAGGGGAATAGACGGCACCAACAACCCACCCACCTCCTCTCTAGACCGACAACGTGGTTCAATCCATCTAAATTGGATTGGTTCGGATCAGCAAGGACCGACCAGGCCGACCCGTAGATCGCCTCCAGAGGCTCAAGACGCGATAGGAATTTCCTCGTTTTCTGGACACCCACAATGCACGTGTAGCTCACTTTCCATATGGCTCCCTATCATCCTTGACAATTGCTCTTACGTCACCAATTACCGTTTTTACCCAGCTAATAGACACTCGGGAGGCAAACTGTGCACAGTGAGAACTTCTGATTTATACCTACCAGTACTACTCCTATTCTCAAGTTAGCATTTTCAATGCAAGGTACGGTTGTGCCAGGGTGAATGTGGCTAAAACGGTTGGCCAGCAATTTGCACGGGCACTGAAACAAATGGGGAAACAAATAGACTCTGAGTTAGTGGACGATCTAGCTAGCATGTTTCTGAATGCAATTTTGTGTTCATCCCCCCCAACCTATTGTCCTCACCTCGTTCACCACTGTGACAAGTCTACACACATTCCTACTAAAATCCCCTCTCCCCCTCACGATACTCTGAATCTTCTACTGGACGGGGAGCTATGCCTACCGCTGCCCACCCACCCTCTACCACTGCTGCTGGAGCCAGCAGCTGCTACTGATGCCGCCCCAGTCCGCGCACCACCACCAGCAGCGCCAGCAGCAGCCGCAGCAGCAGCAGCAAGACCGGTGGCAGGCGAGCTTGGCCTGGCAGAGGAGGAGGAGGAGGAGGTGGTGGTGGTGGTGGTGGTGGTTGCAGCAGTGCCAGTTGCGGTTGCTCCTGCTGCTGCTGATGATGCTGCTGCTGCCCTTGAGCCAGTCGCAGAGCGGAGGAAAGAGGAGATGATGGATGAGGCCTTGCCACTCGATGCTGATGGTGGTATGGGGAGTCGGGATGGAAGGAGACGGTGAGAGGAGGAAGGGAAAGGAAGCAAGATACAAGAGTTTAGACATCGTGGGAAAGGAAACAAAACCGCATGCTGCTTTACAGGTGAAGGTTGAAACACAACGGCCAAACAAAAATGGTTTTGCTCATTCACCCCTCAAACCTCCCCCGCTTTTACCTCACATTTTCTCCATCAATCATTTTTACAGATCCCACTCCCCGCATGCAATGCACCCACTTGCTGGCAACTTGCCACTCACTGTTCCAGAAACCACCCTCCACCTACACTCACTCTATTCACCAACCACCCCCACCATCCACCACCCTCCACCCACCCGCCCTCAGCCTGAGCACCGGGCACCAGACCCACCTTCAGCAAGCCTCAAGGGACTCCTGGAGCGAGCACTCCCCCTCTCGGCTCTCCCTTTCTTGTCCCCTCCTGCCACTGCTCCCATCCCTCCCACACCCACTTCCCCTATCGCGCCTCCTTCCCCAACCCCCACAACTCCTGCACTCCCCTCCCTTTCTGCTGCTCCTTCTGCTACCGAAACTGCTGCTGTAGCTCTTGTTCCTTCCCCTCCTCCTCCTCCCCCTCCTCCCCTTGCTGCAACTGCAGCGACTCGTCTCCTCTCCTTCGCCTCAGCAGAGGCTCCGGCCATCTGCAGCAGCATGCCTGCAACCACTGACCTCTCCGCCACTCCCCCTCCCACTCCTCGCCCTCCCATTCCCCCTAAGCCACCTCCTAGCGTCTTCCCACCCCCACTGCCATCGTGCCCTCCCATGCCCGCACTCCTCTTGCTGCTGCTGCTGCTGCTTCCACTTCCGGTGCGCCACAGGCCCATGGCTCCCGACCCTGAGCTTCCAGCACCCGCAGCAAAACCAGAAGCAGCAGCGCCAGTGCTGCTGCCCCACCTGCCACTGTTGCTTCTGTAAACCTTGCCAGGCCCAGCAGCAGCAGCAGCACCACCACCACCACCACCACCACCACCACCTGCGGCTGCTGTTTGTGTGCTGTATGCTGCACGTGGGGAAGGCACGACTGGATGGGAAGCCACATCCGTCTGTAGCACCGCACTGCTGCTGCTTGTATCTCCGCTCTCCACTTCCTGCTGCCGCCATTGCTGCTGCTGCTGGTGCAGCTGCAGCGAAGAAACCACATGATTCGACGCAGGGTACGAGGGGCTTGCCTGAGGCACAAAGACAGCGGAAGAAGCAGCAGCAGAGGAGGATGCAGGCGGTTCTATCAAGGCCCCTCCCCCATCTCCTCCTCCACCAACCCTCCACCTCCCTCTCTCCCTCACTGCAACCGCCACCCCCCCTTCCCCTGCGCCTCTACCTCTTGTGCTGGATACACCTGAACCCGCTGCCGCCACAGCAGCAGCAGCAGCTTGCAGCCTCTGCCTCGCACCCAGCACAGCTGCCAATCCGCCTCCAAGGCTCGAACCCGAACCTGCCCTTGCTGTTGGCGTTGAGGGAGCAGGACCCCCACCACCGCCAGCACCGCCAGCAGCAGCAGCGGCGGCGGCGGCGGCAGTATGGAGAGATCCGACTGAGTTAGTGTCTGCTGCAAAATTTGCAGTAGGTGCAGTAATAGCAGCTGGAGCTGCAGCAGCTGCAGCAGCAGCAGCAGCAGCAGAAGTGGAAGCACCAGCAGCAGCTTGTTTCTGCGTGTAGGTAGCCGCAGCAGAAGCCGGTGCGGGGCGGTAAGCAGCAGTGGAGGCTGATGCGAGTGAGGAGGGGTCCATCTTGAGCGCGGATACCTTCAGCTGCAGGTTCAGAATGCGCTGCTGCAGTGACGGGGAGGGGGAGGGGGCAGTCGTTGTGGTAGTTGTAGTGGTTGTGGTGGTGGTGCTGGTGGAAGGGGGGTTGGTGGCGGCGGCGGCTGAGGATGGGGATGGGGATGGGGAGCCTGATGGTGCGGATGGCAACAAGGAAGATGCAGTCACTGAGGATGGATGGCCTTGCTGCTGCTGCAGCAGCGGCTGCTTGTGGTGATCTGGGCTGACGTGCTCAGTCACAGAATGACTCAGCTCCTTTGGCCCGCTTGTACCAGCGCCACCCACTGCAGCTGCACCAGAAAACAATCCTCCTCCTCCGCCGCCCACCATTATTGCTTCGTCTGCTCCTGCTGTTCCTTCCTTTGCTGCTCCTGGTGCTGCGCCGTCAGCAGCTTGGACTAGGTTATTGGGGTTGGGGTGTCCCAGAGGGGACACAGCACACGTGGTAACTCCCGATGTTGCTATGGCAGAGGTGGTAACTGCGAGGAAAGGTAGCAGAGAGGGTTGGGAAGGATGGGAATGCAGAGGAATGTGAAGGGCTGGCACAGAGAGGTGCAGAGTGTTGTGAGGTTGCCTGGCGAAGAGGAGACAAGTACGAGGAGAGGGATGCTGAGAGGAACGCAGGAAGGGTAGAACCAGCAACAATGCAATAGCTCACACGCCGTAGGGCTGTAGGGTATCAGTAACCAACCTAGTGCTTGGTAGAGCACTCGGGTGGGATGCTTGATGGGGCTCACCAGAACGTTTGGCAGCAGCAGGATGGTGGGCGTGTGAGGAATGTGGGGCATGAGAGGCATGAGAGGTAGAGAGCACGGTCGATGCTGACACCGTTGCCTTGCGTGCCTCTGGATGGGCCACCACGGATGCACATTATCCCACACATGGACAAACACACATACAAACACACAGATACGCACATGCACACACTTTCACGCACACACACATAAGTAGACACGTTGAGAAAGTAAGGGGTGAGGGAACGGGGAAAGGGTAGGAAGGTGCTGTCCGTTCGGGCAATGCTTGAAAGAAAGGGACTGCCTGAACACAAATGCTTGGAAAGCTGGAACCCGGCTCACTATGATGATATGCCTAGCATTGGATGGGAGAGGGTTGGGGTGGCGTGGGGTAGAGTGGGGAAGAGCAGGCAGCGTGTGGGGAAAGCAGGGGGTTGGGGAGATGGGGAAAGAGCGAACTCTTTGGAGGCCAGGGAAAGAGGAGGCGATGCAAAAGCACAGGCAGGCATGGGCACAGGCAGGCATGGGCGCGGGCACGGGCGCACCTTTGATGAGGTTGTGCAGCCATGCCATATCCGGTGACTGCTGCCCCCCCTGCACCTGCTGCTTCGTGCCCCCGTCCCTCGTGCCGCTAACAGCACTCTCCTCCATGCCTCTCCGCTCAGCTGGAGCAGCAGCAGCCGCCCGAGAAGCATCACCACTGTCAGCATGATCGTTTTCACCAATGTCGATATCGATATCATTATTATTCTCACTGGCGAAAGTACCAGACGCAGCAGCAGCACTCGCGCCCGCTGTTTCAAACCATCTGCTCCTCCCGCCACCACCATCGCCACCCATGCGCCCACCAACACTGCTGCCGCCACCGCCACCACTTCCACCCCCACTACCCTCCACACCATCAGCGCCAGCACCAACACCATCTCCACCCATCCCCACCCCTCCACTCGCCCCTCCTCCAAACATCATCACCTCGTTCCATACTGGCCCCTCCACACTCTCACTTACCCCTGACAGGGACACCAGGGATGCAGATACGGACACAGCAGGAGTGGCACCAGGTGTGGCACCAGGGGTGGCGCCAGGTGTAGCCCCAGGGGTGACTCCAGGTGTAACCCCAGGTGTTACCACTGCTGCTGTTCCGCCACCTGACGCGTCCGTGCCAGCAGTGTGCAGGGAGGTGACCGACGTGGCAATTCCTGATTGGCTCGCGCTGGCCCGCTGCATGTAACTCGAGGCAGTACACGCAAAAGCGTTACTGTTACTACCGTGACTGTTCCGAACGCCACCACGCTGCATCATCCCCATGCTTGCACTGTGCGCAGCGTCATTACCAGTGGTGTTGCAGCTGCTGGAAGTCGTGTTGCTGGCGTGACACGCCCAAAGCACCTCACTCCCGCTGTTGCTACCCGCCCCAGCACCTGCTGCTGATCCTGCTCCTGCTGCCGCTGCCAGTGCCGCTTTGTTAGCTGCTGCAGCAGCAGCAGCAGCGCCAGGCGCCATACCGGCTCCTCCACCTGCGCCTACTCCCAGCCACCCTCTGGTGGACCGCATGGGCGAGAAGCTCCTGCGTAGCAACGGCTCCCCTGCCCCTCCCCTTCCTCCTCCCCCTCCTATCCCTCCCCCACCTCCCCCTCCTCCTCCTCCTCCTCCTCCTGCTGCTGCTGTTGACGGAGCAGCATCTCGCCTCCTAGGGCTGCCCAGTATACCAGACAGGGCACGGGCCAGGCCCTTTGTTCCTCCACTCCTCCCACTGCCGCTCGCGCTCCCCTCCTTCCCTCCCTTCCCGTCCCGCACCTCTCTGCCCTCCTGCTCCACCCTTCCGCCCCTCCCTCCGCCTTGCTCAATAGAAAAGCCAACATCCCTTCCCTCCTTGCTCTCTTTCCTCTGCACACCACCAGCACCAGCACCGCCAGCACCAACACCAGAACCACCAGCACCAGCACCAGCGTTACCAGCATCAGCAGCATCATCAGCAGAACCAGCAGCGGGTCGGTTGTACAACCCTTCCAGAGCTCTCTCTCCGCTTCCCACCTCTTTCTTCTGCTGCTGCTGCTGCTGTTGCAGCTGCGCCTGCCAGCGCTTCTCCACGTCACCTGCTCCTCCAAACCGCCCGAAACCCTGTTGAATTCCACCCCTGCCACCACCGCTCTCTGCCTTCTCCTCCGCCTGTGCTGCCTGTGCTGCCTGTGCCTCCAGCTGAGCCCCCATAGCCAGACACTCGAGACTGACGCTCGGTGACGGAAGAGGGGAGGTGCTCGGTTGAGCGGGGTGATTCAAACACGGAGGCAGTAGCGGCGAATCTGGGGCGAGAATGGGGGATTCAAACACGGAGGTGGCTTGGGGCTGGGAGGCAGCGAGGGATGGGGAGAGTGGAGGGGTGGATGGTACAGGGTGGACCATCCCTTCTCCATCCACTCCTTCCCCAACTTCGTACGTCTTCCCCACTCCCTGCTCCCACTCCTTCTCTACACTGCTGCTCATTACAGCAATGGCAGGTGCAGCACCACTCCCAGAACCACCAGCAGCACCAGCACCACCAGACGCACCAGCACCACCAGACGCACCAGCACCACCAGCAGCATCAGCAGCATCAGCAGGAGAATGAGGAGTGTGAGCAGCAGGAGCAAGAGCCTGAGCATGGGTGTCAGCATGGGAAGCAGCCTGGAGCCCATGTGACAACTCAGGGCTCACAGCGCGAGGCAGCGGCAGCGGCAGCGGGAGGGGCAGAGGGAGATCAAGCATGGGCATCTGCTGTCTGAGCATGGACAGCAGCCCCTCCATTTCCAGCGCCCTCAGCTCCATCTGCCGCATCCTCTCTCGCAGCCCCTGTGCCTCGCTCCTCGCGCCCTCCAGCTGCCCCCCCTGCTCCTTCACCCGTGCCTGCAGCCGATCCCTCTCCGCCTCTGTTTCCGCCAGTTGCCTCTCTGCCTTTCCTGTGGCCGATGCAGCAGCGTCCCCAGCAGCAGCAGCTGTCACACCTGCTCCTGACCCCAGTGCCATTGCCGCCGCACCACCAGCGGCAGCAGCAGCAGCAGATGGAGCAGCGGAAGGCACAGCAGGCTTGGCCGGCTTGCCCTGGTCGCTGTCAGAGGCAGCAGACGAGGAGGAGGAGCAGGAAGGGAAGGAGGCGAGGGAGGGGGAGGGCGAAGGGGAGGAGTGCGAGGAGGCGCCTTGTGCCTTGGCTCGGATCTCCTCTTCCAGCTGCGCGACTGGTGCATGCAGGGGGTTGCATGCCAGGGGGTTGCATGCCAGGGGGTGCATGCAGGGGGTGCATGCAAGGACAGGAGAGGAGAGAGGCGTAGGGAGGAAGGAATTGTTATCTGGGCTCTCTTTCCTTCATTTGAGCAAAGGATGCATTCGGGAGCAGGGATCGAGAGGTGGCAGGTGTGACAGGAAAGGAAATGGGAGAGTAGTTAGGGAGTTGGGAGAATGGAAGGTGGGATGGTATGGGAAGGACAGCGACAGAAGAGGTAAGGGGGATGTGGATCAGGCGGTGGGTATAAAGAGGAGAATGCTGGTGGAAGCACACGAATATAGGCAGACGGCAGGACGGGATGGGCAACGGATGGGGAAAAAAAGGAAGAAGAGCAGGAGGGAACAAGGAACGAAGGGTGGAGAAAAATGGAAGGTCAGAAGGTGGAGGGAACAAGGGAGCGAGAGAGTGGCAGATATGCTTTGACAGAAAACACGACTTGGGTTGTGTTAGCAATGAGCGCGGAGAGCAGCCGGGTGACATACTGCGAGCAGCAAGGGCAGCCAGTGCGGAGGAGGACGCAGAGCGAGCACCACGCACAGCTGTGCCCACCACGCCTCCCTCTGCTGCTGCCCCGTTCATGAGCATCCCAACTGCTCCAGCAGCAGCACCGGCACCAGCAGCAGCAGCACCAACGGCACCAGCAGCCGGAGCAGCGGCAGCAGCGGCAGCAGGTGTTGTGAACAAGCCGCAGTCTATGCACCTGCCGTCCTTTCCTTGAACGTTGCTGAGGCTGCTACTGCCGCCCCCCTGGCTGCTGCTGCTGCTGCTGCAGCTCTCCCCTCCGCCACTGCTCCTGCTGCTGCTACTGCTCCCGAGCAGGTTACCTCCATCGTCCCCATGCTCAAGACCATCACTATCCCCATCGCCATGCCCACACATGCACATGGATAGCGCACCCAGGCCGGCCCCATCCTTAATCGCGTTCGCTCCTCCCCCTGCTGCCGCTGCTTCTGCAGCCAGGGGCGCAGTGAGGGGGCCCGGGGCTTGACTTGATTCGAGCACTCGCACGCGCTCCCGTAGCTGGTGCACCTGCATGGTTGGGCGGTTGGGGTTTGAGACGAGTTCGAGAGTTGGAAGGTGGCATGGGACGCATTGTATTGAGTGACAATGCGTGGGTCGTTTAGGACGGCAGGTAGGTAGGTAGGTAGGTAGGTAGAGCGCCAGCTGTGGCAATGGTTTGCACAACACACCGATATGGGAAGTGTGAGAAAAGGAGAAGCACACGAAGAAGATTGGAACAGGGGCCCTAAACACCCACCACCCACCCCTTCCCCTCAGCCCATCGCCTCTCACCTGTCCCCTCAGCCCGGCAGCAGTGACCGCTTCCTGCTGCATGTGCTTCCACTGCCTGTAGCTGCCGCCCACCATGCCCACCACGCGCACAGGCAGCACGGACTGCGGGTGCACCACACTGCGCAGCACCACCGCACCCTCCACCACCCCCCCCACCTCCTCGCACCACCCGCCTATCGCCACCTCCGCGCCCCTTCCCCCTCCTGCCAGTGCCCTCTCCTTCCCCTCCCCCCCTTCCGCCGTCTCCTCCGCACCCCCCTCCGCCTGTGCCTCGCGCGCGTCCTTGCGGTCGCCAGCAGCAGTCCCCGCGGGGGGGGGAGCAGGCGGAAGGGCGGAGAGGTCTGGCGGCATACACCATACCTCTGGCTCCTGGAAGTGCCTGCTCCGGTCCATGGGGGGATGGGGGAAGGGGGGTGTGGAGGAGGCGTGTGGGTTTCGAAGAGAGGGGCGAGAAGATAGAGAGACAGGGGAGAGTCAAATCGGGGAGGGGGGGACAGTGCGGTGTGGGGGATAGGCTGGGAAATGAGAGAGGGAGATGCATGCGCACGTGCGCGCGCGCGCGCGCACACACACACACACACACACATAGAGAGAGAATCTGCACGAGCACCGTACCATCCAGCGAAGTAGTGGCATTCGTCGGCGCTGCCAGCGGCAGACAGGCAGCGCCCGTCAGCAGCCAGGGACCGCAGCCCCACGCGACCCCCTCCGAAGCACACCAGCAAGAACAGACTCTCCACAGGCCACGCCCCGCCAATCCCGCCGCCATTCGACGCGCCCGCATCGCCATGTAACACACCGCCGCCGCTGCTGCCAGAATATGCACCGAGACCGTCAGCGCCACCACTACTAGCCGCCGCTGCCGGCGTTGCTGCCGCCGCGGCCTGCACATCTCCGTTGCACGGCCCCGCGCCGTCGCTCGCGGCGCCTGCTGCGGCGCCTGCCGGCGGCTCTGTGCATGGATCGACCGTTCCGAGCTCCCAGCGGCCGTTGGATTCGACGGCTGCCAGCAGCTTGCTGCCGAGCGCGAGCGCAACGATAGAGCCGTGGCGCAGCACCGCGCTCCCGGGCTCGCGCGTCCTCCATAGACGCGTCTTCGCTGCCATTCGATACAAGCCAGTAGGGTGGTTGTTGCTTCCGCTCCTCGCTTCCGCCCCCGCTGCCTCCGCCATCGCAACTGCAAGATCCCCGCTCGCGCGTGCTGGCGCCGCAGCCGCCGCTGCTGCTGCTGCTCCCGGTGCGGAAGCGGAAGCGGAAGGTATCCGCCCCGGAGCGGGTTGCGCTGACATGCCTGCCGCGATTCCCGCAGCGACTCCCCCAATTCCTTCCGCGCTGGATCGTAGACCTCCCGCCCCCACTGTTCCTCTGCCAATTCCGGGCATTCCCCCTGTTGCGCCAGCGCCCAAGCTGGCTCTTCCTATCCCCCCCACCGCGCCTGCGCGGTCTGTTCCCCCGCCTTCTCCCCCTTCGCGCAAAATCCTGGTCCCCACACCAGCCGCAGGCGCCGCGCCCGCTGGTGTTCCGTCCCCGTCAGCGCACCTGTCCTTCCGCTCCACCTTCCGCTGACTCCCCGCGCTACTGCAGGCGAATTCGTCCCCCGCAAACGAGCGCAAGTCCGCCATATCCGCATCCGGCCTCCCCGTAGCTGCGGCGGAAGCGGGAGACGCGCAAACCGCCCCGCCTCCCGCGGACCCGTCATTCGTCCACCGCCGGTTGTGCTGCAGCTGCTGCTGCTGCCCGCTAGAAAAGCTCCCTTTCCCCCTCCCCATTCCGCCGCTCCCCCCCAGCGCAGCTGGCACAGACCTCATTGCGCCAATCCCTCCCCCATCCCTCATTCCACTGCCTGTTTCCCCCGCGCCTCCGCTCAAGCCGCGCATAACCCCTCCGCCCATGGCCCCCGACCATTCCCCTTCCGCAGACCGTTCCACACGGTCACCGGGGAGCACGGGGCTGGCGGGGCGGGGAGTGCGGACGGGCGCAGGTGCGACGTTATGAAGCTGCGTTGCGGGCGCAAGAGCAGGGTTTACGGGCGGCGCGGAAGATAGGGAGATTCCACGCGCTTCCGCGCCTGGGAACAGCTGGCGGCGCGAATCCGGCGTTCCGCTTCTGCTTCCCCGTGCGGTCACCGGCGCAGCGGCGCTCTCCGCAGCCGCTGCCGCCGCAACCGCCGCCGTTGCTGCCGCTACAAGCGCGGAGGACGACGAAGCTGCTGTTGCCGATGCGGATGTGATAGGTCCCGGTGGTATTGGCCCCGACGGTTGTCCCGCATCCAAACTCCGGTCACCGTATCTCACCTCCCCGAATCCGCTTCCTACGCCGCCTCCCCCGCCATAAACCCCGGACCTGCCGAAGCTGGGTAGCAGGCTCGCAATGGAGCTTCGGGGCGTGACGCGCGGAGAGCTGTGCCTGGGACTCGTCAGGTTAAGGGACGGAATGGAGATTGGCGAAGGGAGGGTGTAACGCTGCGAATGCTTGTTCGCGGCAGTCGCGGAGATGGATCGGGAGGGAGAGGCGGTGGAATGGGAAGGCGAGGAGGGTCGGTGGTTGGACGAGGAGGTTCCGAAAAGCGGCGGCGGGGGAACTATTTGATGTGATGGCGCGGTGTAGGCGGAGGGGCCGGCCGACAACCCCGAGGAGTGCGCGGGTGGGTGCGCGGAGAGGGAGGGTGCGGCATGATAGGAGCGCGATGGGGAGGGAGCACGACGAGAGGCCGACGAGAGGGAAACGCGGGAAGTTCCGGGAGATGCGGAGCGAGAGGGGCCCATGGCCGCAGGCTCTAACGAAGTAACGGGTCTGAGTGAGTATTTGCTGTACGCAGCACCGACGGACGCCTTCGTCCTGTCCGCGAGTTTCAGGCTACAGGAGAATACGAGACGACAACTACGACTGCTACAGGTTGGTCACCCCCGCGCGAATCTATAGGCGTTGTTCTACCAAAGCGGAAGAGGCGGAGCGTCAGGGAATCACGCGCTGTCGAAAGGAATTGACGATGTCCCTAAATCAGTGTCCTAGCTAGTGCGCAAAATCCGCGTTAAAGTGAGGCAAATGAGAAGACTCTATTAACTCTACTGTGCGGTGTCGCACTGCCTAAACTGGCTCGACTCATCCTGTTTGCGCGGCCACCATAAGAGACATCTGATTGCCTACGGCATTGGCAGACTATCCTGCCGGACGCGACTCGGGAATGAATGGTCCAACAGACCATCTCGATGTGGAGAGAAGAAGGAAAGCCCTACGTAGCCTTTGTCCCCTATATAGCCATTTGCAAGGTAATTCTGATCGCCGAAGGAGCTCGCGCAACTTCTATAAGTAGCACAGCCGGTGTGTAGGACCGAACCGAGACGAATTTAGAAGACACTGTTCTCAGGTTTGGCTTGTCGAAGGAGCTGGGGACAGGTGGTGCATGGGTGTGCGAGTGCGACGCTTTTCATTGATCCTGAGCTGGGTGCGCTGGCTTGTAGGAGCAAGAGCAGTCGGAGGAATGCTGCCCACTGGGTGAGGATGGTCGCAGCGCAGTAGCAGATTGCCTCAACAGTGAGCGGCACACCGGTACACGTTACCCCACGTCAGGTCATCACGTAACGGCGTGGGATACGGTACAGTCTCCAAATGCTGAGTAGCGAACTTCCAAAATAACGGTTGAACGCGGTTAGGCATGCTCAGCTGCGTTTCCGTAAGATATAGCGATAGTCAGAACGATTGCTAACTGGGCAGGATTGTGTAAAACGATGCAGCAGACACTTGGACTGGAGTCGAGTTTCTGTCGCGTGCGGTCAGGGATGCGCAGGGCATTACAAGGCCAGAGCAGATGAACAACAGGGGCAAGTGCTGGCTAGGAAAGCACGGACCTCCTAACCAGCACCCCTACTGAGCACTCCATTCAGCAAGGTAGCAGGCAGCTTTCCCCCTCCTCACCTCCCCTTCCTTCCCTTCCCCCCCACCCTTCCAATGATCCAAGCGCGAGTGCGTGGATGTGCCCTCGCCGGAATTCCGGACCAAACCAAAAGCTTTCCCTCCATTCCATGACTGCAATAAGGGTTTCCTAGCTGCTAACCGAACCGCCTTGTCTGGGGGATGCTGCTTGGCCTGGTACAGTAATTCTGCTCGGTCTGTGTCTGCTTGGTTTGGTGAATGTGAGTGCGTTACCCAAACTTCACCAATCAAGGTTGTGCAAGCCGAAGTCCTTACCGAGCCAAGACAGCAGATCGTCAATTGGGGGAGGGACTGCAAAGCTCATTTGCGGGGGCATTTCGAATCGCCATAATTTTTGCAATTTCGCGCTGCTGGCCTGGGTACGCAAGTTTCAGCGGCTCGAGAGAGCCGTACACGTTGATGTGTCTACCCGTTCATATCTTCCTATGCCTTGCCGTGTCGGATGCATTTCCCCTTTCCACTGAAAATGCGTTACACTCTTGTACCTAGCTGCCCAAGCAGACCAACAATTCTGACACGTCAAGCCTTGGGAATGGCGGGGAGATCATCCCAACGACCCAAGCCTCCAGATCGCGCCAATTGACCAAGCAGACTGGCGATGCGTTTGAATCAAGGCTCAGTCAAGGGGCGTGGTCGTACTTCTCGACGCTGCAAATCACACGGACACTGAATGAGCAATGTACAGTAGCTAATGAGTTATGCGTTGTTCACATCTTTTTCCTAATACTAAGGGCTAACAAAAGGCTAAGATAACTATAAGGCTAATACGCTGAGGGATTTTTTTATCAGAGTAAATTACCCTGTTGTCAAGAATACAACTAGGAATGATGGATTGGACTAGGCAAGAGGTGAGTACAAGTAGGGGAAACCTAACCCTAAAGTGTTGTACTCACTAAGGAGTGACCCTACTATAGCCTAGAGATACAATTGTAATCTGACATCTGTTTCTCTGAAAATCATAGTGGTTTTTGGGGGGTCACTCTGACGTTTCTGGGTAACGTTTTTGGAAGATAAGTTTTCTCTGATTTGCCAGGGTTTTGATTTTAGCCACTCTGATAGACCAGTGTAAATTTCTGGCGAATGTATTTTTCTCTGTACAGGGTATAGGCATTTCGACCGAGCCCCCACCCAAACTGGAGGAAGATGGCTAGGCAGACTGGTAATAATATATAGAGCATGCGTCGTCTGTACAAACCATGAGCACGTAGCACAATGGTTAGAATTTTGGTGGGAGAGGACACCCAGAGTTGGAAAAATAGGTGCACTGATAGTCCAGAGTTTTTTTTTCAGAAGTTAACTTTTCTCTGACAAATCAGAGTAACGCTCATAATGAACCCTGATTTTCAGAGTTCCCAAAAAAACAGCTCTGAAAATCCGAGTAGTGAAAAAAAAAAAAAAAAAAAAGCCCTGACGGTAAGGCAGCCAATTCATGGGTATTGTTATGAATGAACTTGCAGAGTGCGCAGAAACGAATATCGAGAATGTGAATTACTGAATGACGATACAAGGAAAGTAGCGTGTAGCCTAGGGTTTGAACCAGGCGAGAGTGACGAGAGGAAAGAGCAAGCCAAAAGAGGGCTTCACTAAGGAGAATCGAGGGTACAAATAGGCAAGGCAAAGATGCAATGAGGTACACCATGTCAGATTTATATGACATAGCTACTGTAGGCTATAGTGGGGTAGCACATATGGGGTACAGTTTTCTAGGGTTTACATTTGTACCCAACTTTCCCTTAGTCAATTCATTCTCGTTCAGTTTCTCATGGTATCAGAGCAGGTTCCCCTGTGGGAACTGTTCCTAGGGCCCACCACCTTTTTTTTCCTGCCGGGAGCGCGCTCTACACTGCCCGAGTCGCGCTCCCCTCTCTCGACCCTGTCGCGCCGCCTTAGCGGCCCCGTCGCGTCGCGCCTGCGGCCTCGTCGCGTCGCCCTCGCGGCCCCTGCACGTCGCGCCGCCCTAGCGGCCGCGTCGCGCCGCCCTCGCGGCCCCGATCCGCCGCCCTCGCGGCTCCTTCGTGTCGCGCCGCCTCGCGGCCCTTTCACGCCGCCCTCGCGGCCCTTTCTAGCCGCCCTCGCGGCCTCTTCAAGCCGCCCTCGCGACCCCCCCCTCCTAGCCGTCCTCGCGGCCCCGTCGCCTACCCCTGCGGCCCCGGCGCCGCCCTTCCCTGCCTCGGCGCCGCCTCTGCTGGCCCCGTCGCCTACCCCTGCGGCCCCGGAGCTGCCCTTCCCGGCCCCGGAGCTGCGCTTCCCGGCCCCGGCGCCGCCTCTACTGGCCCCGACGCCGCTCCACCCGGCCCCGACGCCGCTCCACCCGGCCCCGACGCCGCTCCACCCAGCCCCGCCGCCGCTCCACCCGGCCCCGCCGCCGTCCCCACGCGGCCGTCACCACCGAGCCGCCGGCGCCGCCGAGCTACTGCCGAGCCGCCCGATCCACCAGAGCCGCCCGAGCCGCCGCGCCACCTGAGCCGCCCGAGCCGCCGGGTCGCCGAGCCGCCGAGCTGCAGTTGCTGCCGAGCCGCCGTACCGCCGAGCCGCCCGAGCCGCCCGAGCCGCCGAGTCGCCGAGTCGCAGTTGCTGCCGAGCCGCCGTACCGCCGAGCCGCCCGAGCCGCCCGAGCCGCCGAGTTGCCGACCCGCCGAGCCGCTCGAGCCGCCCTGTCCGGTAAGAGCAGCGCCTCTGTCACTGCACTGCCCTTACCCTACTATTCGCGCTGCTAGTCTACTGCTGTCATGGCTACCCCTAGTGTCCTCGCTTTTGACGTTGAGGGTCGGGCCATTGACTTTGACGTCTGGGTAGATGACCTGCAACTTTTCCTACAGTGCGATAGGGCAGACGGTCTCTCCCTCTTTGACCTCACCTCTGGTGCCTCTCCTGCCCCTGCTGCTGATGCCGACGCCACTGTTCGCTCACAGTGGGCCACACGCGATGCTGCTGCACGTCTTGCTGTGCGTCGCCACCTGCCTACCTCTGAGCGTGCGCACTTTAGCCAGTACAAGAGTGCTCACACCTTGTACGACGCTGTAGTTGCGCGCTACTCCTCCCCTGCCACTGCTGCACTGAGCCGCCTCATGCTACCGTACCTCTTCCCTGACCTTGCTGCCTTTCCCACAGTCGCTGACCTCATTACGCACCTCCGCACTAGTGACACTCGCTACCGCACTGCGCTTCCTGCTGAGTTCTGCGCCAAGAACCCCCCCCCCATGTACATCACCCTCTACTACATAGTCACCCGGCTCCCTGACTCCCTTCGCGTAGTCAGGGACCACTTCCTCTCAGTTTGCCCCACCACTCTCACCGTTGACCTCCTCGAGAAGGCCCTCCTAGCAGCAGAGAAGAGCATAGTCGCTGTAGGAGCCTCTCGTGGTGACCCTCGCACCCCCGTCTTTGAGGGGTGTTCCCCCTCCCCCCTTTTGCCCTCTGTTGCCTCTGCTGCTGCGGCCGACCTCGTTGGTTTCGAGTCGGTCGGCGCTGCGTCTGCCCCGAGCGGGAGACGCCGCACCGGCAAGGGCAAGGGGGGCAAGGGTGCTGGAGGGGCTGGCGGGGGTGGCGGAGGTGGCGGTGGCGGCAGTGGAGGGGGTGGGGGTGGTGGTGGGAGTGGTGGCGGGGGTGGAGGTGTCGGTGGCGGCAGTGGAGGCGGAGGCGGCGGCGGCGGTGGCGGTGGGAGCGGAGGTGGCGGAGGTGGCGGCGGTGGAGGAGGCGGCGGCGGAGGAGGTGGAGCTGGTCGGGGTGGCGCTGCGCAGAGGGTCGGCTCCGGTGGTGGTCAGCGCCAGCAGCAGCAGCAGCAGCAGCGGCAGCAGCGCACTCGTGACATCCCCCCCCCTCAGCAGCTCCGTGAGTGGTACGCTGCACGCCAGCGGGGTGGGGGTACTGGTCCGTGCACCTACGTCCTACGCACCGGCGACCGCGCGGGTGAGCAGTGCGGGGGTGCGCACTCCACCCAGCGCTGCTTTGGCCGCCTGACGGACGCTTGGTGTCACCAGTTCCCTGAGGCCACTGAGATCCCCCGCTGGGGCGAGCTGTCTAGGGCGGGTGTAGCTGTCTTTGACCTTGACTTTGATGCTATTCTTGCTGCCATGTATGCTGTGACTATTAGTGATGAGGGTGACTGTTACCGGTGTTTTCCGCCTGACCCGGGCATTGAGACTGCTGCTCTAGGTACTGGTGAGGCTGCTGCTCTAGGTGCTAGCGAGGCTGCTGCTCTAGGTGCTCGTGCGTCTGCTCCCTCAGGTGCTGGTGAGTCTGCTCTCTCAGGTACTGCGTCGGCTTCGGCCTCCCACACCTTCACCCTTGACTCGGGGGCTCCTCGCTCCTTCTTTCGAGACCGCACCACACTCACGCCGCTTGGCCGGCCAGTTGCAGTCTCTCTGGCAGACCCCTCTGGGGGTCCTGTCCTTGCTCACTTCTCCACTGTCCTCCCGTGTCCGGCGGCCCCCTCTGGCACCCTGTCTGGTCTTTACCTCCCCTCGTTCTCTACGAACTTGGTGAGTGGTGCTGACCTACAGGATGCGGGGGTTCACCAGTCCACTCCTGCGAGTCAGCGGGTGACCCACTGCACGGACGCTCGGACAGGCCGACACCTGGCCACGTTTACACGTCGGCCGGGGTCGAGCCTGTACACACTGACCACTGCGTCTCCTCCAGTCACTGCGTCTGGTCAGGTAGCTGCGTCGGGTCAGGTGTTTGCTGCAGCGTCCAGGTCTGGTCCTGAGTCTGCCCCCTGTTCGTGTCGCCTCCTGTCGCACGAGACTCTCCTCTGGCACCACCGCCTTGGTCACCCCTCCCTGCTTCGTCTCCGAGGCATGGCCTCCTGTGTCCTTGTCTCTGGTCTTCCCCGGTCCCTCCCTCCCCTTCCTCCGGGGCCCGGCCCTACCTGCGTCCCTTGTGTCGAGGGGCGGCAGCGGGCTGCCCCTCACTCCTCCCAGTTTCCTCCGACAGAGGCCCCGCTGCAGACGCTTCACATGGACGTGTGGGGCCCGGCCCGCGTCCGTGGACAGGGTCACGAGCGCTACTTCCTGCTTGTGGTTGACGACTACTCGCGTTACACCACAGTCTTCCCCTTGCGCAGCAAGGGTGATGTCACTGAGGTGTTGATCGACTGGATCCGCGCAGCTCGTCTCCAGCTCAGGCAGAGCTTCGGCTCGGACTTTCCTGTTCTGCGTCTGCACTCTGACAGAGGTGGAGAGTTCTCCTCTGGCCTTCTGCGAGCCTACTGTCGTGCACGAGGCATCCGCCAGACCTTCACGCTTCCGGACTCTCCACAGCAAAATGGGATTGCTGAGCGCCGCATTGGCATGGTCATGGACGTCGCCCGTACGTCCATGATGCATGCGGCTGCCCCCCATTTTCTGTGGCCGTTTGCGGTTCGGTACGCGGCGCATCAGATCAACCTTCACCCCAGGGTCTCCATGCCGGAGACCTCCCCAGCTTTGCTGTGGACGGGGAAGGTTGGCGATGCGTCTGCGTTCCGTGTCTGGGGATCTCGGGCGTTTGTCCGCGACTTGTCTGCGGACAAGCTGTCCCCTCGTGCTGCTCCTTGCGTCTTCCTTGGCTTCCCCCCTGACGCGCCAGGGTGGCAGTTCTACCACCCCACCTCTCGCCATGTTCTGTCCTCCCAGGACGTCACGTTTGACGAGTCGGTCCCCTACTACCGCCTCTTCCCCTACCGCACTCCGTCCCTCCCCCCGCCACCGCTCTTCCTTGTGCCAGGCCCCCCCCCGGTAGACCCCCTCCCCCCTCAGGGTCCTGCCCCTTCAGGTGTGTCCCAGGTAGACGCCGTCGAGCCTGTCGAGGTTACTGGTGACTCTGGTGCTGCTGAGGGTGCTGAGCATGGGGGTGCTGACTCTGGGGGTGCTGAGCGTGTGGGTGCTACGCCTGGGGGTGCTGAGCCTGAGGGTGCTACTCCTGGGGGTGCTGAGCCTGGGGGTGCTGAGCCTGGGGGTGCTGAGCCTGGGGGTGCTGAGCCTGGGGGTGCTGAGCCTGGGGGTGCTACGCCTGGAGGTGCTGAGCCTGGGGGTGCGGAGCCTGAGGGAGCTGGGCCTGCTCGTGTGGCGTCTGGCGGTGCTGAGCCTGGAGGTTCTCCGGGTGCTTCGTCTCGGCGGGAGCCACTCTCTCCACAGGAGCTGCGAGAGTGGTTTGCCCGGCGCTGGAGGCGTGCTGCTGGAGCTGGAGGTTCTTCGGCTGCTGAGGGTGCTGGTGCCGCGGGTCCCGGAGGTGCTCGTACTGGGAGTACTGGAGCTGCTGGGCCTGCGGGTACAACTGGAGCTGGAGCTGCTGAGGGTGTTGGCGCTGAGGCTACTGCTGTCGGTCCTGGAGGCGGTCCTGCTGGGGGTGCTACTGGTGCTGCTGGAGGTACTGGAGCTGGAGGTGCTGCCGCTGGGGGTACTGGTGCTGTCCCTGCTGTGTCTGGAGTCGCCGCGCGGCCTCGGCCGTACTTCGTTCCGCTCCTTCAGCAGGTTCTTGGTCTCCCGCCTTCTACTGGTCCTCCTCCTCCCTTAGAGTGTCCATAGCCTGTCCCGTCACAGTTACAGTTACAGCCGGCCTCCCCACTGCCCGCTCCTTCTCCCTACACTGGTCCTACTGGAGGTCTGGCTGAGCGTCGTGAGCCTGCGTCTCGCCCTGCGTCGCCTGTCCGTCTTGCTCGCACTAGTGGTCGTGGTTCGCGTCAGCGTCCTCCTCCTGTCCCTGGCACGCACCGGATGTCTCTGCGTCCATCCACTGCTCCTCTGCGTGCCCCTTTGCCTTCTCCTCCTGAGTCCTCTCTTCCTGCTCTTCCCGACCCGGAGTCGGACTCTCTTCGTGCTGCCAGTCCTACTGTCACGCGTCTCCTTGCTACTGTCGTCACTGACCCTTCCTTTGAGTCCACTGCTGCGTCTGCCCTAGTTGCTGAGCTCGTCGACTTTGCTGCTCGCTGTCGTCTAGACTACGCTGCTAGTCTTGTCGTTGAGTCTGAGTCTGTCTGTCCTCCGTCCGTCGGGGGTGAGTGTGCCCTTGGCACGGACGTCCTTGAGGACAGGCAGGAGGAGTTCCAGTGTTTGGCTGTTGCTTCACCTCATCTCGTGTCCGTACTGCTTACCCCTGAGGGAGACCCGGATGCACTTGACATCCCGACTCCGCGCTCTTACGCGGAGGCGATAGAGGGTCCCTACTCCTCTCAGTGGCAGGCAGCTATGGACGCAGAGATGGCTTCCTGGAAGTCCACAGGCACCTACGTTGACGAGGTTCCCCCGCCTGGGGCGAACATCGTCAGTGGCATGTGGATTTTCAGGGTGAAGCGACCGCCGGGTTCTCCGCCTGTCTTCAAGGCGCGTTACGTGGCTCGTGGCTTCAGTCAGCGGCAGGGAGTTGACTACTTTCAGACCTTCTCTCCCACCCCGAAGATGACCACTCTTCGGGTACTGCTGCACATAGCTGCTCACCGCGACTACGAGCTGCACTCTCTTGACTTCAGCACTGCTTTCTTGCAGGGCAGCCTGCACGAGGAGATCTGGCTGCGTCGCCCACCTGGCTTCACTGGGTCTTTTCCTCCTGGCACCCAGTGGAGCCTCCGGCGGCCAGTCTACGGTCTCCGCCAGGCACCGCGTGAGTGGCACGACACACTGAGGACTACACTTGCGGCTCTTGGGTTTGCTCCCTCTACTGCCGACCCGTCGCTGTTTCTGCGCACCGACACTTCTTTGCCGCCGTTCTACATCCTCGTGTACGTCGACGACTTGGTCTTTGCCACAGCTGACACTGCTGGACTCGCCCACGTGAAGTCCGAGCTGCAGAAGAGACACACGTGCACAGACCTGGGTGAACTGCGCAGCTACCTTGGCTTGCAGATCACCCGGGACAGAGCACGCCGCACCATTACCCTGACTCAGTCACACATGGTGCAGCAGGTCCTTCAGCGCTTCGGCTTCACGTACTCCTCGCCTCAGGCCACTCCTCTGCCTACTCGCCACTCGCTCTCAGCTCTGCCTTCGGATGAGTCCGTAGAGTCGAGTGGCCCGTACCCAGAGCTTGTTGGCTGCCTGATGTACCTGATGACCTGCACACGACCTGACCTCGCATACCCTCTTAGCATTCTCGCACGCTATGTTGCTCCTGGGAGACACAGACCGGAGCACATGGCTGCAGCGAAGAGGGTGTTGCGTTACTTGTGCAGTACGTTGGGCATGGGGCTTGTGCTTGGAGGGCAGAGTCCAGTGGTCCTCACTGGGCACGCAGACGCTTCTTGGGCTGACGACCAGGCTACGCAGTGGTCGTCACAGGGTTACACCTTCAGCCTTGGTTCCGGCTCTGTTTCGTGGCGGGCTACCCGCTCGTCTTCTGTTCTCGGCTCCAGCTGTGAGGCTGAGATCTACGCCGGGGCCATGGCTGCACAGGAGCTTCGCTGGCTCACCTACCTGCTGACTGACCTCGGAGAGCCGCCTCGTTCTCCTCCAGTGCTGTACGTAGACAACAAGGCCATGCTGGCCTTGTGTCGAGAGCAGAGACTGGAGCACAGAACGAAGCACATTGCTCTCCGCTACTTCCTTGCTCGTGAGCTACAGCAGCGTGGTCAGCTGCGGCTTGCGTACGTGGCCTCTCAGGCCAACACTGCTGATATCTTCACCAAGGCACTTGCGCCTTGTGATCATCAGCGCTTCTGTACTCAGCTGGGTCTTGTGCCTACCTTGCCTCACTTGCTCACCCCTTGACCTTGTTTGTACTGTTGCATATATATATATACACCTGCTCTTGCTTGTCTAGCCTTATATATATGTAATCCTGTATGTGAACTGGCCTTGTGGCCTTGAACTTGTGCTCGGAATGTGTGGTGATTTTGTGATCCACCCTGAGCTTGCTTTGCTTTGCTTGACTGGTCTTGTGACCCCTTGTTCTCCCCCACTTTGCCTATGGGGGTGTGTCAGATTTATATGACATAGCTACTGTAGGCTATAGTGGGGTAGCACATATGGGGTACAGTTTTCTAGGGTTTACATTTGTACCCAACTTTCCCTTAGTCAATTCATTCTCGTTCAGTTTCTCACACCACCAAACAGGAAGTATGATAACTACACTACAGCTAGAACTACATGCAATTATACAGAAATAGATTCTGACATAGCGAGCCTAAATAGGGGAAATCCTAGGTAGGCGAAGAGGTCGGGCGAGGATGGCTCGGAAAGTGTTGCGATTGGAGCGGGGGCGACTCGGGAGTGGTTTGGTTGCAGAAATGTAAGCCGAACCATCTTACACGTGGCCCTCGGATTGTACTCGCTAAAACGCAGGTACAGTAAGGAGTTACAATTCCATACGGGTATATACATGTTGTTACGAATAGTAAATTGAGAAGCAATGTGCACTCCTATAAGAGCGTGTTCTGTTAAAGTCTGAACTTAGTTAGGTTAGGAGAGTAGGAGCTAAGGAGTATACGATGGTATCGAGCGGAAGTGAAGTTGGCCAAAGAGGGTTCATTATGAAAAAGGAGATACAAGATATACGCAAACACAAGGAGGTGCACCACCATTACAGGAAATGTAACTACACTAGGATCTACTATAGGCAGGTATATAAATGTATACACACATTTCAACACACCCCCTAGCTGCCTCTAGTCAGGCCAACCTGATATCAGATTCAGCAAGACTCGAGATTTCCGTTATAACTCACTGATTTCAAGAACAAAGATTCTAATATTGCGCGACTAGAGTTCCCGCGCGAGAAGTTTCAGTCGTGGCATAACAGCAATCCACGTCAATCCAACACCCTGAAAATGCGAGAATGCAATTGTGTTTTGTCGAGTGTAGGGCTGCCGCACCAAATTCGTGCGGATTGACTCAGTTGATTGGTTCCCTGACACCGTTTCAAATGGAGACAGAAGAACTACAGTTCCCTACCCCTTTGTTTCGTGCCAGATCAGCCACACATTTTCGCTCGCACTCTGCAAAGCCACAAAAAAATCCAATTTAAGCAGTCAGCTTAAGTCGAAATTCCAGTGATTCGTGCAAGCCTGATATAGGTTGGCCTGATAGAGGGCCGTAGGAACACGCTCTAAGTAGCAAGCGAAGAATGCAAAGGAGAGTATGAAGGCGAAAGGTCGAAATGAAGCGAAGAGTCGCGTACGGTTGGTAGCATCTGGACCGTCGAAGCACAAGGATCGAGCAGCTGCAGGAGCAAGGATTTAGGCGGGAACAGGTTTGTAACCGTATGAAGTCGCACGGTTGAGTTTCGCTGCAATTACGGAATGTACCCCTTAGAGTACATGACAAATCTGACCGCTGAAGCGCAACCAAACCCGGCTGCGACAAACGAGGCGACGACGACGATCATGTTAGAATAAGCAGGAATGAATGAGTGAACTAGGCAAGAGGTGAGTACAAGGAGGGGAACTGGAGGAATACATGTTTTCTGTGGCCCAGTCTCTGCTCCCGACACAAGGCAATCATGGCCTTGTTGTCGACGTACAGAACTGAAGGAGAACGAGGCCGCTCCCCCAAGTTAGTCAGCAGGTAGGTCAGCCAGCGTAGCTTCTGTGCAGCCATGGCCCCAGCGTAGATCTCGGCCTCACAGCTGGAACCAAGCACAGAAGAAGAACGAGTGGACCTCCACAAGACAAAACCAGCGCCAAGACTGAAGGTGTAACCCTGTGACGAACGCTGAGTCGCCTGGTCGTCGGCCCAAGAAGCGTCAGAGTGTCCTGTGAGGACCACCGAACCCCGTCCTCCAAGCACGAGCCCCATGCCCGATGTGCTGCACAAGTAACGCAGTACCCTCTTTGCAGCATCAAAGTGCACCTTTCGGTGTCTACCGGGTGCCACGTAGCGAGCCAGGAGGCTGAGAGGGTACGCGAGGTCAGGTCGTGTGCACGTCATCAGGTACATGAGGCAACCCACAAGCTCTGGGTACGGACCACTCGGCTCTACGGACTCGTCCGAAGGTGGAGCTGAGAGCGAGTGGCCGGTAGACAGAGGAGTGGGCTGTGGCGAGGACCACGTGAAGCGGAAGCGCTGAAGGACCTGCTGCACCATGTGTGACTGAGTGAGGGTGATGGTGCGCCGTGGTCTGTCCCGGGTGATCTGCAAGCCAAGATAGCTCCGCAGCTCACCCAGGTCAGTGCAGGTGTGCCTCTCCTGCAGCTCCGCCTTCACTAGGGCCAGTGCCTCAGTGTCAGCAGTAGCAAAAACCAAGTCGTCGACGTACACGAGGATGTAGAACGCCGACAGAATAGTGTCGGTGCGTAGAAACAGCGACGGGTCAGCAGTCGAAGGAGCAAACCCAAGAGCCGCAAGTGTCGTCCTCAGTGTGACGTGCCACTCGCGGGGTGCCTGACGCAGGCCATACACTGGTCGCCGTAGGCTCCACTGGGTACCCTCAGGAAACGACCCAGTGAAGCCCTCTGGACGGCGCAACCAGATAGCCTCGTGAAGGCTACCCTGCAAGAAAGCTGTCGAGAAGTCGAGGGAGTGCAGCTCCTAGTCACGCTGAGCTGCAACGTGTAGCAACACCCGAAGAGTGGTCATCTTTGGGGAGGGGGAGAAGGTCTGAAAGAAGTCGACCCCCGCACGCTGACTAAAACCTCGAGCAACGTAACGTGCCTTGAAGGCAGGCGGAGAACCCGGCGACCGCTTCATCCTAAAAATCCACATGCCACTGACGATGTTCGCCCCAGGTGGGGGAACCTCGTCGATGTAGGTGCCTGTGGACTTCCAGGAAGCCATCTCTGCGTCCATGGCTGTCTGCCACTAAGAGGAGTACTCACCCGAAATCGCCTGTCTGTAAGAGCGCGGGGTGGGGATTTCAAGTGCATCCGGGTCTCCCTCAGGGGCAAGCAGCATGGTCGCGATATGGGGTGCAGCGGCCGCAAGGCACTCTTGGTCCTCCTGTCTGTCCTCAAGAACGTCACAGCCAAGGGCAGTACAGCCAAGGGCAGTCTCACCCCCGACGGACGGAGGACAGGCAGGGACAGGGTCAGAAACAAGACTCGCAAGGTAGTCTAGGCGGTACACAGCAGCAAAGTCAACGAGCTCAGCGACTATGGCAGACGCACCAGGAGACGAGAACGAAGGGTCGGTCACCACCATAGCAAGAAAGCGAGTAACAGTCGGACTGGACGCACGAGCAAGTTCAGACGGAGGGTCAGCAACGTCAGGAAGAGAGGACGCAGGAGGTAACGACAGGACAACACGTTGTGGAACAGAGGAAGGACGGAGTGTCACATCGTGAGTGCCTTGGACAGCCGGAGCACGCTGACGACGAACACAAGGAACACGAGCACGGACAGAAGCTCTAGGCTCGGGCTCAAGGTCAAAGCTGGACTCAGGCTCTCGACGCTCAGGGGTGGAAGCACGAGTCTCAGGCTCTCGACGCTCAGTCAGGGACTGTGTCACCACAGTGTAGGGTGCAGGAGCAGGCAGTGGGTAGTGCGGTAGCAGCTGCGGCTGTGACTGGTCTGCCGGTGGAAACAGTAACGGAGGAGTAGTACCTGCCACAGGGAAGTCAGTAGCACCAGGCGGAAGACTGAGAAGGTGGCGAAGAGCACCAGTAGCTCCCATACCTCCAGCACGAGCAGCTCCTCCAGTAACCCCAGCAACACCTCCAGCACCAGTAGCACCAGCACCTCCAGCACCACGAGTTCCGACAGCGCCAGCACCTCGAGCACCAGTAGTACCTCCAGCACCTCCAGTGCCTCCAGCTCCAGCTCCAGCGCCTCCAGCTCCAGTAGTACCTCCAGTACCTCCTGTGCCAGCAGCTCCAGTAGCAACTCCAGCATCTCCAGCACCAGCAGCACCACCTGCTCTGGCAGCTCCAGCACCTCCAGTACGAGCACCTCCGGGGCCAGCAGCTCCCGCACCCCCAGCACCTCCAGTAACAAGAGTACCTCCAGCACCAGCAGCTCCAGTACCTCCAGCTCCAGGACCTCCAGTACCGGCAGCACCTCCAGTAGTAGCACCTCCAGCACCTCCAGCACCAGCTGCAGCTCCAGTACCCCCAGCACCAGCAGCACCTCTAGCACCAGCAGTACCTCTAGTACCTCCAGTAGTACCTCCAGCACCTCCAGCACCAGCAACACCTCCTGGACTAGTAGCTCCAGCACCATCCGGACCGTACCCTCCACCACCAGGACTACCTCGTCGAATGACCCACGCACGAATCGCGTGCGGCGAGAGCGTCTCAAGTAGAGCTGGCTGCGGTGGCTGTCCAGCTCCAGTACCTCCAGTAGTGGTAGCTCTAGCACCTCCAGCACCAGAAGCACCTCTAGTACCTCCAGCTCCAGCACCTCAAGCACCAGCAGCATCTCCAGTACCTCTTGTAGTACCTCCAGGCCTAGTAGCTCCAGTACCTCCAGATCCAGGACCTCCAGAAGGACTCGCAGCACCCCCAGAGTCAGCACCCGAAGTCTCAGCACCCCCAGAGTCAGCACCCAAAGTCTTTGTACCCCCATGCTCAGTACCCTCAGGCTCGGTACCCTCAGTCCCAGCACCCGCAGGCTCAGTGCCCTCAGTCCCAGCACCCGCAGGCTCAGTACCCTCAGTCCCAGCACCCACAGGCTCAGTACCCTCAGTCTCAGCTCCAGTGTCCACTGCAGTAGGCTGCAGAGGCGGGAAACCGGGGAGGGTAGCCAAACGAGGAGAGCAGTCACCCCCAGACGTACCACTCCCAGGCCCAGGTCTAGCAGCCTCAGCTCCAGAGTCCACAGCAGCAGGCTGCGGAGGTGGCGAAGACGGCCGAGGCGGGAAACCCGGGGGGGTCTCCAAGCGAGGAGTGCGGCGAGTGGTCGCCGTGTCGTCGGCGGCGGTGTCACCCCCCTAAGCTGGGTCAGAGGAGTCAGAAGAGATCTCCACTGGCTCATCCAAGGGGGGTGGGTCTACCTGAGACACACCTGAGGGAGCAGGACCCTGTGGGGGAAGGGGGTCTACCGGGGGGGGGACTGGTACCAGGAAAGAGAGGCGCGAGGGGGACCGGGTGGGACGCGTGTGGGTGAAGTCGGTAGTAACAGACCGACTCGTCGAAGGTGACGTCCTGAGAGGACAGAACACGACGCGAGGCAGGGTGGTAGAACTGCCAGGGTGGAGCGTCAGTGGGGAAGCCCAGGAAGACACAGCGGAGAGTGCGAGGAGAGAGCTTGCTCGCTTTGGTATCGCGAACAAGGGAGAGCGCGCCCCAGACCCGAACCGACGTCGCATCACCAGGCTGTCCCGTCCAACGGAGTGTGGGCGAGGTCTCTGGAGCAGAGACACGGGGCCAGAGGTTGAGCTGATGCGCGGCGTATCGGACCGCAAACGGCCACAGGAAATGGGGAGCAGCTGCATGGATCATGGAGGTACGAGCAACCTCCATGATCAGGCCAATGCGACGCTAAGCGATCCCATTTTGCTGCGGAGAGGCTGGAAGCGTGAACGACTGGGCGATGCCCTCATCCTGGCAGAACGTCTCAAGGACGCGAGAGGAGAACTCACCACCCCTGTCAGAGTGCAGACTGTCAACATATATTTTATATGTGTTGTTTAGGTTAGTCTAGGTGTTACGTTTCTACTTACTTGCATGATTAGGGTTTGCTATATCTAGGGTTGTACTTCATATTTTCTATCAATTCATTCTTATCGTAACATGGTATAGAGCTAGGTTTCCCTTAGGCGATTTTTCCCCTAGGCGATTTTTTCCCTTAGGCGAAATTTCTCTCGATAGTCTATGGGCCCACCACCCGCGCGCCTCGTAGCGACCCATAGCCCGAAGCGCCCTGCCCCGTAGAGCCCGAGTAGGTCGCGCCCCCCCGTCGACATCGCGCGTCACCCGTTTCTGCCCTGCGCCCCACCCGTTTTTGCCGTGCGTCACTCGTTTTCTGCCCCGCGCCCCACTCGTTTTACCCCGCGCGTTTCCCCCCAGCCCTCTAGCGCGCAGCAGACGAACGCGCGTAGCTGCGCGCGCAGCCTTAGTCGCACCCGCAGCTTCGCGCTAGTACGTCGCGGCCGCGCGCACGTGCAGCCCACCGTCTTAACCGCCCCCCAGACCTGAAAACCCGCCATTACAGACCTGAAAACCGCCGCCGAACTTGGAAACCCGCCGCCCCAGACCTGAAAACCGCCGCCCCAGACCTGACAACCGCCGCCCCACCTAGAAACCTGCTGCCCCACCCGTTCCAGGCACCTCACCCGGGATCAGCCGCCCCACTCAGTCCTCTCCACCGCATTGAACCGCACAGAACTGCACATAACTGCACAGAACCGCACAGAACCGCCGCCTTAACAGCTTCCCCACCTGAAAACCACCGCCCCAGACCTGACAACCGCCGCCCCACCTGGAAACCTGCTGCCCCACCCGTTCCAGGCACCTCACCCGGAATCAGCTGCCCCACCCAGTCCTCTCCACCGCATTGAACCTCACAGAACCGCACAGTACTGCACATAACCGCACAGAACTGCACAGAACCGCCGCCTCACCCGTAGCCCGCTGCCTTAACAGCTTCCCCACCTGAAACCTGCCTCCCCACGACCTACCACACCCGCCGTCAGTAGCCCCAGCCGATTACACTGCCGCCAGCTACACCAGCAGCAGCATAGGCTGCCCCCAGCGCACCAGCAGCAACGTAGGCTGCCCCCAGCAGAACCAGCAGAACCAGCAGAACCAGCAGAACCAGCAGAACCAGCAGAACCAGCAGAACCAGCAAAACCAGCAGAACCAGCAGAACCAGCAGAACCAGCAGAACCAGCAGAACCAGCAGAACCAGCAGAACCAGCAGAACGAGCAGCAGCATAGGCTGCCCCCAGCGAACCAGCAGCAGCATAGGCTGCCCCCAGCGCACCAGCAGCAGCTTAGGCTACCGCCAGCGCACCAGCAGCAGCTTAGGCAACTGCCTGCGCACTAGCAGCAGCATTGGCTGCCCCCTGGAGAACCAGTAGCAGCCTAGGCTGCCTCTCAGCAGAACCAGAAGCAGCACAGGCTGCCCCCAGCGCACCAGCAGCAGCTTAGGCTGCCCTCAGCAGAACCAGTAGCAGCATAGGCTCACATGGCATGTACTAGGGTTCTACAGCAGCAGGGCCAGCCGCAGCACTCCCGTCAGTTGGGGCCTGCGGGTCCAAAGTGTGGCGCCCCCAGCAGTGGCTCAGCTAGCAGTGGGCGAGACGTCGGCCCCTGCGGGTACCGGGCCCTGACAGGCCCTGGTGCTGGCACTACCTGCTGGAGTCCTGACCACACTGCGTCCAGCTGCTACCGTCGACTCGACGACCTCCACCGTGAGCGTTTTGGTCCTCACGCTATTACACCGCACTGGCCTTCGCGCCTTCGCCAGCGCACTACTGCACCAGTTGAGTCTCACCTGCCTGGTCTAGGACCCTTTCCGGCTGCACGAGTAGAGACCTGTGTTTCCAGTCTTGGTGCGTGTGTTGTTTCCAGTCCCGGCGCCTCTGAGGGTCTTTGTGTAGAAGCTGCAGCTACCACTAGTCTAGCACTAGCCTTTGTAGCTGGTTCGGGTGCGACCCCACAGACTGCACAGCTTTCCTTCACCCTAGATTCTGGAGCGTCCAGCTGTTTCTTTCGCGACTGTACCGACCTCACACCACTGCGCACTCCAGTCACTGTCGCCTTGGCTGACCCCTCTGTGGGACGTGTAGTTGCTAGCAGCACCACCACTCTTCCGTGTCCGGCGGCTCCCTCAGGTTTTCTTACAGGTTACTACACCCCCTCGTTCTCTAGGAACTTGGTGGGTGTCAGTCACCTTCACGACCTAGGCGTAGTCACTACTTTCCCACTGGACGAGCCTGTTGCCTCCTGCACTGTCGGTGCCACTGGGGCGCCCCTGGCCACATTCCACAGAGAGCCGGGATCTGGTCTGTACTCACTACACACTGGGTCCCACCACACTGAGTCGGGTCAGGTCAGGTCAGGTCAGGTAGCTGCTGTGTCGTGTGACTGTCGGTCCCTCACCCACCCGTCGGTCCTCTGGCACCACCGTCTAGGTCACCCGTCGTTCCCGCGTCTCAGTAGGATGGCACGTTACCGTCTGGTCTCAGGTCTCCCAGGGTTGCTTGCACCGCTTCCCCGCTCGCCTGCGCCGCTGTGCACTCCTTGCGTCGAGGGTCGGCAGCGCGCTGCCCCTCACTCCTCCTCGTTCCCCCCCACCACGGCTCCCTTCGAGACCCTGCACTTGGACGTCTGGGGCCCCTCTCCGGTCCTTGGCCCACGTCAGGAGCGCTACTTCCTGATTGTGGTGGACGACTACTCCCGCTACACCACGGTTTTCCCCTTGCGACGGAAGGCCGACGTGCCTACCGTCCTCGAGCCGTGGCTACTAGCGTGGGGTGGCGCCCAGGGCCTGTGTGGGCTTCGCCTACACTCGGACCGTGGTGGTGAGTTTTCTTCCACTCGCCTGGAGACGTTCTGTCAGGGTCGGGGGATCATCCAGTCTTACACGCTACCAGCATCACCGCAGCAGAACGGGGTAGCCGAGCGACGCATCGGCCTGGTCATGGAGGTTGCCCGGACCTCCATGTGCCATGCCGGTGCCCCCCAGTTCTTGTGGCCCCAGGCAGTCCGCTACGCCGCGCACCAGCTGAACCTGTGGCCCAGTGACGCACGGCCAAGGGTGACGCCGGTCTCCCTTTGGACAGGTTCTCCGGGCGTAGTAGCTGACTTCCGCGTCTGGGGTTGTCTGGCTCACGTTCGTGCCCCTGGCGCGAACAAGTTGTCTCCGCGCACTCGTGCCTGCGTCTTTCTTGGCTTCCCTTTGGACGCCTCCGGCTGGGTGTTCTACGACCCGGTCACCTACCAGTTCTTCGCTTCGCAGGACGTCACGTTCGACGAGTCTGTCTGTTACTACAGGAGTCGCCCCCACCGAGGTACTCAGGCCTTTTCCCCCCCGCTGTTCCTCACCCTTGAGCCCCCACCAGTCGCCCCGGTAGCCCCCCCCCCTTCGCGTCCTGCCCCGTCAGGTGTGTCGCACGTCACTCCGCAGTCTTCCCCCCCGCAGCGTCCAGTCCCTGTCGTGTCTGGGGGTGCGGGAGGTGCAGTTGCGGAGGGTGAGGGTACTGGGGCTGCAGGAGCTGGTGGTGTCGGCTCTGGGGGTGCAGGGGTTGTGGGCGTGGAGGTCACTCCTGTGGAGGACACGGCAGCCTCGACTCGGCGGCCTCGCCCTGCCTCACCCCCTGGCTTCCCGTCCGTCCCGCAGTTTCCTCCTCCTTCTTCTCTGCGGTCGGTTGTTGCGGAGCCTGGGGGTGTTCCTGCGGGAGGTACTGGAGGCCCCGGGGGTGTCGGTGGTGGAGGTGCTGGTTCTGGGGGTGCTGGAGCTGGAGGCACTGGCACTGTGGCGCCTACACCGCGCACTGTACGTTTCCTGACCCGTGAGCAGCGTCTCCTCCGGTTGGAGAGGGAGGAGCGTGAGCGATTTGAGAGGGCACAGCAGCAGCAGCAGCAGCAGCAGCAGGAGAGAGTAGAGGAGGAGTCACAGCAGCAGCACGAGAGGGTAGCGCAGGAGTCCCGGTCGCAGCAGCGGGTGCAGCTGCAGCCGCAGCAGGAGAGGGTAGAGGAGGAGTCACGGCCGCACCAGGAGAGGGTAGAGCAGGAGTCCCGCCCGCAGCAGCAGGTGCAGTTACAGACACAGCAGGAGAGAGTAGAGGAGCAGTCACGGCCGCACCAGGAGAGGGTAGAGCAGGAGTCCCACCCGCAGCAGCAGGTGCAGTTCCAGACGCAGCAGGAGAGAGTAGAGGAGGAGTCACGGCAGCAGCAGGAGAGGGTAGCGCAGGAGTCCCGGTCGCAGCAGCGGGTACAGCTTCAGCCGCAGCAGGAGAGGGCAGAGGCGGAGCCACAGGAGCAGCAGCAGGGGCCGGTACCGTCGCAGCAGACGCCAGAGGAGGCGGAGCAGCAGCGACTGCGACTACGCGACCTCCCCGACCCAGCACCTGCACGCTTTGTTCGTGGTCCCCTGTCGTCCCCTCCTGTTCCACCAGTTGAGTCCCTTTCCTCCTCCCAGTGGACTCGTCGTCCTCCCCTCAGTCGTGCTGTGTCTCCACAGCCCCGTCGGTCCCGTTACCGTGCAGACGGTCCGTTTCACCTTGTTCTCCGCTCTCGTGTTCCACCTCCTCCTGTCCTTCCACAGCCCCCTGAGTCGTCCCTCACTGTGCTTCACGACCCGTTGTCCGACTACCTCCGTGCCTCCCGTCCTGTCGTCTCCCGTGTTTTGTCCGCGTTGGTCACTCACCCGACTGCACCTCTGTCGTCTGTCTCAGCACTTGTTACCACTGTCTCTGGCTTTGCCTCTTCCCACCGCCTTGACTACGCCGCTCACTTGGTGAGTGGCCCTGCACGTTCTCCGTCCTCTGGGGGTGCTCCTGTCTTTCCCCTAGAGGTCGTAGAGGACAGGCAGTTCGAGCTTGGTTTTCTTGCGGCCGCTGTTCCTCATCTCTGCGCCATGCTGCTTGCCCCTGAGGGGGATCCAGACGCCCTTGACATCCCGATCCCTCGCACTCACGCCGAGGCGGTCTCGGGACCCTGGGCTTCGTACTGGATAGCAGCTGAGGAGGCAGAGATGGCATCTTATAGGTCCACAGGCACTTACGTCGACGCAAGTCCCACCACTTGGGACGAATGTCGTCAGTGGCCGATGGCTCTACAAGGTGAAGCGGCCGCCTGGATCACCACCTGTGTTCAAGGCACGCTATGTTGCGAGAGGCTTCAGTCAGCGAGAGGGGGTGGACTTCTTCCAGACCTTCGCTCCCACCCCGAAGATGAGTACTCTTCGGGTGTTGCTGCATATTGCAGCCCAGCGCGACTACGAGTTGCACTCCTTGGACTTTTCCACCGCGTTCCTTCAGGGGAGCCTGCACGAGCAGATCTGGCTGCGTCGCCCGCCTGGCTTCACTGGCTCTTTCCCACCTGGGACCCAGTGGCAGCTGCGTCGACCAGTCTACGGCCTGCGTCAGGCCCCACGTGAGTGGCACGACACACTTCCTCGACCCTTGCAGCTCTTGACTTCTTTCCGTCGTCTGCTGACCCGTCACTGTTCGTTCGCCGTGGCTCGACCCCGTTCTTTGTCCTGGTCTACGTCGACGACCTAGTGTTCGCCACTCCCGACCGACGCGCGCTGGCCTCCGTGAAGGAGGAACTGCAGAGGAGACACACTTGCACTGACCTTGGTGAGCTGCAGCACTACCTTGGCCTGCAGATCACCAGGGACAGGGCAGCTCGCACCATTACGCTGACTCAGTCGCATATGGTCGAGCAGATCCTCACGCGGTTTCGCTTCCCGTTCTCCAAGGTACAGCTCACCCCTCTTGGTGTGGATCATGGGCTCACGGCTCCACCTTCGGACGAGTCATTTGAGTCCAGTGGTCCATATCCTGAGCTGGTGGGTTGTCTCATGTACCTGATGACCTGTACTCGCCCAGACCTAGCTTACCCTCTTAGCGTCCTTGCGCGCTTTGTTGCGCCTGGGAGACACCGACCTTCCCACTGGTACGCTGCTAAGAGGGTGGCGAAGTATGTGGCGAGTACATCAGGCATGGGACTTGTCCTTGGAGGGAAGCAGCCAGTTACACTCACAGGTTACTCGGACTCGTCGTGGGCCGACGACGCGGAGACGCGTCGGTCTACACAGGGGTACTCCTTTAGCCTCGGGGCAGGTGCTGTTTCGTGGCGGTCGACTCGGGCGTCGTCTGTCGCCGGTTCCAGCTGTGAGGCAGAGGTGTACGCTGCGGCCATGGCCGCTCAGGAGCTTCGCTGGCTGTCTTTCCTTCTCACCGACCTTGGTGAGCGGCCTCGCTCTCCCCCAGTCTTGTTCGCCGACAACAGGTCTGCTGTCCTGTTGTGTGAGGAGCCCCGACTGGTTGGGAAGGCGAAGCACATCCAGCTTCGTTACTTCCTTCTGCGTGAGTTGCAGCAGCGTGGACAGGCACTCGTTCGACGTGTGGTCTCTGAGGCAAACACGGCAGATATCTTCACCAAGGCGTTGCCGCCTTGTGACCACCAGCGTTTCTACACCCAGCTTGGCCTTGTGCCTGCCCGTCCTCACTTGCTTGCTTAGAGATGCCTTGTTCTGCATGTCTTGTACTCTTGCATCTCTTTATATTTGCTATATACCTGCATGTGGACTGGCCTTGTGGCCCTTTGCTTGCTCTCGGAGTGTGTGGTGACTTTGAGCTCCACCCTGAGATTTGTCTTGTTCTTGTAGACTAGTCTTGTGACCGTTGCTTGCTCTTGTTGTTTCTACAGGACTTCCGTCACCTAGACTATGGGGGTGTGTCAACATATATTTTATATGTGTTTTTTAGGTTAGTCTAGGTGTTACGTTTCTACTTACTTGCATGATTAGGGTTTGCTATATCTAGGGTTGTACTTCACATTCTTATCGTAACACAGACGCAGGACTGGGAAGTCCTGCTGAAAGCGCTTGTGCAGCTGGAGACGAGTAGCACGGATCCAGGGGATCAAAACACCGCTGACGTCCGCCTTGCGACGCAAGGGGAAGACTTTGGTGTAGCGTGTGTAGTCGTCAACAACCAGCAGGAAGTAGCGCTCCAGGTCCGTCCCACCGACGGGGGCCGGGCCCCACACGTCCAGGTGGAGAGTCTGTAGAGGAGCAGTGGTCGGAGGAAACTCTGAGGAGTGAGGAGCGGCGCGCTGCCGCCCCTCGATGCAAGGAAGGCACGGCGGGGCAAGCGAGCGCGACAGGGGGGGCAGGGTCCTGGGGAGGCCAGAGACAAGGAGACGGGAGTGCATACTGCGTAGACGCTGCAGGGAGGGGTGACGAAGACGGTGGTGCCAGCGCTGAGTCTCGTGCGTGAGTACTCTGCACGAGCAAGACGCAGCTAACTGCCCCGACGCAGACGCCCGACTCGACGCAGCCACCTGACCTGACTCAGCCACCTGTGCAGACGCAGTGGTCAGTGTGTACAGACTAGACCCAGGCTGTCGAGTGAACGTAGCCAGGTGACGGCCAGTGCGGGAGCACGTACAGATCGCCACACGCTGCCCTCCAGGAATAAAGGTATCAACCCAGACATCCTGAATGGCAGCGTTGCTCACCAAGTTCGTTGAGAACGTGGGGAGGTGGAGACCTGACAGAGAGCCGGAGGGGACTGCTGGACAAGGGAGGACCGTGGAGGCTCTCGCAACTACAGGGCCCCCAGAGGGGTCAGCCAGTGAGACTGGGACAGGTGCTGCAAGTGGTGTGACTGTGGTGCAATCACGAAAGAAGCAACGTGACGCACCTGAGTCAAGCGTGAAAGTGTGCAAGACCTCAGCTGAGGCAGGACCTGTGGCAGTAGACGCACTAGCACCTAGAGCGTCGGCAGACTCACAAACACCTAGAGCTGCAGCAGACTCACCAGCACCTGGAGCAGCAGCAGACTCACTAGAACCGAGAGCAAGAACCTCTACACAGCTAGGGACGATTCGCTGAGAAGCAAAGTCGCGACGTCGCTTAGGCCATGTATAACCAAAACCTCCACCACCAGGACCAGCTCGCTGAACAACCCACTCACGAAGCTGCTGAGGGGTGGGGTCGTCGGAAGAGGCAATGCCCGCTGCTGTCCACCCCTGGTCGCAGCAACTGCCGCGATAGTGGCCATGACAGACAGCGACGGTCAGGAGTAGGTCCAGCACCTCCAGCTCCTCCAGCACCAGCAGCACCTCCAGCACTCCCAGTAGCACCTCCACCAGCAGCAGCAGTAGCACGAGTAGCAGCAGCAGTAGTAGTTGTTCTTTTTTTGGTTTTTTTGTTTTGTTTTGTTTTTGTTTTGTTTTGTTTTTTTTAGGAATTAGGGTTGCGCGCGGCCCACGGGCTGCAGGGGCGATGCGCGGCACGGCAAGGCGGCGCGCGGGATGCAGGGGCAGCGCCCACGGGCTGCAGGGGCGACGCGCAGCTCGGCAGGGCAGCGCGCGGGCTGTAGGGGCGGCGCGCGGCTCGGCAGGGCGGCGCCCAGGGTGCAGGGGCGACGCTAGGCTCGGCAGGGCGGCGCGCGGGCTGCAGGGGCAGCGCCCATGGGCTGCAGGGGCGACGTGCGGCTCCGCAGGGCGGCGTACGGGCTGCAGGGGCGACGCGCGCCTCTGCAGGGCGGCGTACGGGCTGCAGGGGCAGCGCCCACGGGCTGCAGGGGCAACGCGCGGCTCGGCAGGGCGGCGCGCGGGCTGCAGGGGCAGCGCCCACGGGCTGCAGGGGCGACGCGCAGCTCTGCAGGGCGGCGTACGGGCTGCAGGGGCAGCGCCCACGGGCTGCAGGGGCAACGCGCGGCTCGACAGGGCGGCGCGCGGGCTGCACAGGCAGCGCCCACGGGCTGCAGGGGCGAACGCGCGGGCCACAGGGGCAGGCACGGCTGCAGGGGCAGCCCGGTTGCAAGGGCAGGCATGGCTGCAGGGGCAGCACGGTCGCAGGGGCGAGTACGGCTGCAGGGGCAGCACGGTCGCAGGGGCGAGCACGGCTGCAGGGGCAGCGCGGTCGCAGGGGCAGCACGCGGGCTGCAAGGGCAGCGCGGCTGCAGGGGTAGCGTAGGAAGAAAAAATTTACGGTTAGGGCAGGGCGGAACGTTCGGTGGGCCCTAGGAACGATTCTGCTCTAATACCATGTTAGAATAAGCAGGAATGAATGAGTGAACTAGGCAAGAGGTGAGTACAATTAGGGGAAACCTAACCCTAAAGTGTTGTACTCACTAAGGAGTGACCCTACTGTAGCCTAGAGATACAATTGTAATTTGACAGATCAGTACCGTCGCACTCGAACAACCGCTTCAGCGACTTTCAACCTTGGAGCAAGGGCTCCAGACATTGCGGAATGGCGACGCGGGAACCTCCTCCACACCCTCTCAATCGGCTGCGACTGGCCGCGATACCGCCCCGCACACCTTCTCCCTCGAATCAAATGGATTTCGTCCCTCGTCCAAAGTCCCTCGTCCCAGCGATGACGCATTTCTCTCAGCTCAATCAAGGTTTCTGCATAAATTTTTTTTTTTTCAAGTACTTGCTTTGACGTCAGAGATTTCTATACATGGAGCTTCGAGCTGGAGCTGTCAAATTGCACTTGTTATCTCTGGGCTGTAGTGGGGCATACTCTAAGGAGTACAACACTTTAGGTCATTCCTAGTACTTGTACTCATTCTTCCCTACTAGTCAATCATTCCTACGTTCTATTTCTGACATGGTATTCAGAGCAGGTCCCTCCGTAGGACCGCTCCGTTAGGGCCCACCAACCGTACGTACTGCCCCAGGAGCTGCTGCCGTCGCGCGCTTGCCTGCCCTGCCCAGCGCTATCGCGCTGCCCTGCCTCGCGCTGCCCCGCCGCGCGCTGCCCTGCTGCCGCGCGTGCTGCGCTGCTGCCCGTGCTGCCCTGCTCGCCGCGCGCTGCCCTGCTTGCCGCGCGCTGCCCTGCTCGCCCCGTGCTGCCCTGCTCGCCGCGCTGCCCTGCCCTGCAGCCCGCACGCCGCCCTGCTCGCCGCGCGCTGCCCTGCTTGCCGCGCGCTGCCCTGCTCGCCGCGCGCTGCCCTGCTCGCCGCGCGCTGCCTTGCTCGCCGCGCGCGACCTGCTCCACGCACGCGCGCTGCCTACGCGCGCCCTGCCCGCACGCGCGCCGCCCACGCGCGCCTTGCTTGCACGAGCGCTGCCCACGCGCGCCCTGCCCGCACGCGCGCTGCCTACGTGCGCCCTGCCCAAACGCGCGCCGCCTACGTGCGCCCTGCCCGCACGCGCGCTGCCTACGCGCGCCCTGCCCTGCTGCCCGTACGCTGCCCTGCCCTGCACCCTGCGCGCCGCCCTGCCCTGCAGCCCGCGCGCCGCCCTGCCTTGCAGCCCGTGAGCCGCCCTGCCCTGCAGCCCGCGCGCTGCACTGCCCTGCTGCCTGCACGCCCTGCATCTCGCGCGCTGCCCTGCCCGTGTAGCCCTGCATCCCGTGCGCCGCCCTGCCCTGCAGACCGCGCGCTGCCCTGCCCTGCAGCCCGTGCGCTGCCCTGCCACTACAGCGACTACCGCTACTGCCACAGCTGCAACTACAGCGGTCGCTTCTGACGCCCTTGCGCTGCTGCTAATGACTGCCACTGCCTGTCATGGCCACTATCACAGTTGTAGCAGCGTCTGGCGGTGGACAGTAGCAGCAGTGTCAGCCGGAGACTCTATCGCCGCAGCAGCTTCGCGAGTGGGTTGTTCGGCGAGGCCGCTCTGGTCCTGGAGCTTGGGATTTCATGCGTGCTGGCGGTACTGGATAGCAGCGGCGGTCTCGTCGCCAGGAGACTCTCTCGCCACAACAGCTTCGTGAGTGGGTTATTCAGCGAGGCCGTCCTGGTGGTGGAGGTTATGGTGCTGGAGGTACTGGACAGCAGCGGCAGCAGAGTCAGCAGGAGACCCTCTCACGCAACAGCTTCGCGAGTGGGTTTCTCAGCGACGCGTCCCTGGTAGTGCAGAGGCTACTAGTCTAGGTGCCAGTGAGCCTGGTAGCACAGGTGCAGTTTCTGTAGAGGCTTTGCACACCTTCACGCTTGACTCAGGTGCGACTCGCTGCTTCTTTCGCGACTGCACCACAGTCACGCCGCTCACTACACTTGTCCCGGTCTCTCTGTCTGACCCCTCTGGGGCCCAGTTATAGCACGTGCCTCCATAGTTCTCCCGTGTCCGACAGCCCCCTCAGGCTCCCTCACAGATTTCCACCTCCCCTCGTTCTCTAAGAACTTGGTGAGTAACTCTGTCCTCCAGGACCAGTTTGTCACTGTGACTACTCCTGGGGGTGAGCTTGTGGCGATCTGTACGGACTCACGCACTGGCGAGCACCTCGCCACGTTCACTCGGAGGCCTGGGTCTGGCCTGTACACACTGACAACTGAGTCTGCACAGGTGGCTGCGTCAGGTCAGGTGGCTGAGTCGGGTCAGTTAGCTGCGTCTTGTTCGTGTCGGCTACTCTCACACCAGGCTCTCCTCTGGCACCACCGTCTCGGTCACCCCTCCCTGCCGCGCCTTTGTGGCATGCACTCGCGTCTCCTTGTCTCTGGCCTCCCCACGTCCCTGCCCCCACTCCCGCGCTCGCTTGCACCGCCGTGCCTTCGGTGCGTCGAGGGGCGGCAGCGCGTCGCTCCTCACTCCTCCTCGTTTCCGCCGACCACTGCTCCTCTGTAGACTCTCCACATGGACAGGAGCGCTACTTTCTGCTGGTTGTTGACGACTACACGCGCTACACCACGGTCTTCCCCTTACAGAGCAAGGCGGATTTCCGCGGTGTTTTGATCGACTGGATCATTGCTGTTCGTCACCAGCTGAGCGCGCGGTTTCAGCAGGACCTCTTGGTCCTGCTCCTGCACTCTGACAGAGGCGGTGAGTTTTCCTCCGGCCTCTTTTGGGACTTTTGTCGTGCGGAGGGCATCGCCCAGTCGTTCACGCTTCCGGCCTCTCCACAGCAGAATGGGATTGCTGAGCGTCGCATTGGCTTGGTCATGGAGGTTGCTCGCACCTCCATGATCCATGCGGCTGCTCCCCATTTTCTGTGGCCGTTTGCGGTCCGATACGTCGCGCATCAGCTCAACCTCTGGCCCCAGGTCTCTGTGCCAGAGACCTCGCCTACACCGCGTTGGACGGGAGAGGTTGGCGATGCGTCGGCGTTTCGGGTCTGGGGCGCGCTCTCCCTTATCCACGATATCACCGCAGGCAAGCTCTCTCCTCGCACTCTCCGCTGCGTCTTCCTTGGCTTCCCCACCGACGCCCTGCCCTGGCAGTTTTACTACCCTGCCTCGCGCCGCGTCCTGTCCTCACAGGACGCGTCGGTCTGCTTCTACCGTCTCCACCCGCACGTGTCCTCCCCACTCTCCCCGCCGCCCCTCTTCTTGGTCCTAGGTCCCCCCCCGGTAGACCTCCTCCCCCCACAGGGTCCTGCTCCCTCAGGTGTGTCTCAGGTCGACCCACCCCCCTTGGTTGAGCCTTTGGAGGTCTCCTCTGACACCTCTGGCCCAGCTGAGGGGGGTGACCCCGCTGGTGACGACACGACGGCCACTCGCCGCTCTCCGCGCTTGGAGACCCCTCCTGGTTTTCCGCCTCGGCCGTCTTCGCCGCCTCCGCAGCCTGTCGCTGTGGACTCTGGTGCTGCTGGGGGTGGGGACCCTGAGGGTGCGGACTCTGGGGGTGCTGGTCCGCGGGTTGCTGAGTCTGGGGGTGCTGGTTCTGGGGGTGCTGACTCTGGGGGTGACGGTTCTGGGGGTGCTGACACTGGGGGTACTGCGAGTCCTAGTGGTGGTGGAGTCGTGGGTGCTCTTGCTGGGGGTTCTGGCGTTGGACAGCAGCAGCATTCTCGTCGACAGGAGACCCTCTCGCCGCAACAGCTTCGTGACTGGGTTGTTCGGCGAGGCAGTCCTGGTGGTGGAGGCTATGGTGCTGCAGGTGCTGGAGGTCCTGGAGCTGCTGGTGCTGGAGGTGCTAGAGCTGGAGGTGCTGGAGGTACTGGAGCTGCTGGTGCTGGAGGTACTGGAGCTGCGGGTGCTGGAGGTGCTAGAGCTGGAGGTACAGGAGGTACTAGAGCTGCTGGTGCTGGAGGTGCTAGAGCTGGAGGTGCTGGAGGTACTGGGGCTGCTGGTGCTGGAGGTGCTAGAGCTGGAGGTGCTGGAGGTACTGGAGCTGCTGGTGCTGGAGGTGCTTGAGTTGCTGGTGCTGGAGGTGCTAGAGCTGGAGGTGCTGAAGGTACTGGAGCTGCTGGTGCTGGAGGTACTAGAGTTGGAGGTGCTGGAGGTACTGGAGCGGCTGGTGCTGGAGGTGCTAGAGCTGCTGGTACTGGAGGTGCTGGAGCTGCTGGTGCTGGAGGTGCTAGAGCTGGAGGTGCTGGAGGTGCTGGAGCTGCTGGTGCTGGAGGTGCTGGAGCTGCTCGTGCTGGAGGTGCTAGTGCTGGAGGAACTGGAGCTGCTGGTGCTGGAGGTGCTTGAGCTGGAGCTGCTGGAGGTACTGGAGCTGCTGGTGCTGGAGGTGCTGGAGTTGCTGGTGCTGGAGGTGCTAGGACTGGAGGTGCTGGAGGTACTGGAGCTGGAGGTGCTGGAGGTACTGGAGCTGGAGGTACTGGAGGTGCTGGAGCTGGTGGTTCTGGAGGTACTGGAGGTGCTGGAGGTGCTGGAGCTGCTGACGGTACGGGCACTGCACCGCGCCGACTATTTTTCTACCCGCAGCCGCAGTCGTCCCTACCACCACCTGACTCGGCACTTCGTCAGGTTCTTATTCTTCCGTCTTCAACTAGCCTTACTCCGCCTCTCCTGTGTCCTCCGCTTGACCAGTCACAGCCGCAGTTACTGTGGGCTTGCTCCACTGCGTCATGAGCCTGAGTCTCGTCCTGCCTCCCCTATTCGCACTGTCAGTCGTGCTCGTCGTTCTCGTCCTCCACCAGTCCACGGCACGCACGCTATGGCACTTCGTCCTTCCACTGTTCCACAGCGTGTTGCTCTGCCGTCTCCTCCGGCGTCCTCTCTTCCTGACTTTCCTGACCCTAAGTTCGACCTTGCTCGTGCTGCTAGTCCTACTGTCACTCGTCTCCTCGCCACTGGTGTCACTGGCCCTCCTTTGAGTCTACTGCTGCATTTGCCCTAGTCACTGAGCTAGTCGACTTTGCTGCTACCCGTCGTCTTGACTTCGTCGCGAGTCTGGTTACTGAGTCTGAGTCTCTCTGCCCTCCGTCCGTCGGGGGTGAGCTTGCCCTTAGCAGTGACGTTGTTGAGGACAGGCAGTTTGAGTTTAAGTGTCTCGCCGTCGCTTTACCTCGTTTCGCGTCCATGCTGCTTTGCCCTGAGGGAGACCCGGATGCACTTGACATCCCTACCCCGCGCTCTTATGCTGAGGCGATCGCGGGTGAGTACTCCTCTCAGTGGCAGACAGCCATGGACGCAGAGATGGCTTCCTGGAAGTCCACAGGCACCTACATCGACGAGGTTCCTCCTCCTGGGGCGAACATAGTCGATGGCATGTGGATTTTCAGAGTGAAGCGACCGCCGGGTTCTCCGCCTGCCTTCAAGGCGCGTTACGTTGCTCGAGGCTTCAGTCAGCGACAGGGGGTCGACTTCTTCCAGACCTTCTCCCCGACCCCGAAGATGACCACTCTTCGGGTGTTACTGCACGTTGCAGCACAGCGTGACTATGAGCTGCACTCCCTCGACTTCTCCACAGCTTTCTTACAGGGCAGCATTTACGAGGTGATCTGGCTGCGCCGCCCACCTGGCTTCACTGGGTTTTTTCCTGAGGGTACCCAGTGGAGCCTCCGGCGGCCAGTCTACGGTCTCCGCCAGGCACCCCGCAAGTGGCACGACACACTGAGGACGACACTTGTGGCTCTTGGGTTTGCTCCTTCCACTGCTGACCCGTCGCTGTTTCTGCACACCGACCCTACTTTGCCGCCGTTCTACATCCTTGTGTATGTCGACGACTTGGTCTTTGCTACTGCCGACACTGAGGCGCTGAACCTTGTAAAGTCGGAGCTGCAGAAGAGACACACGTGCACTGACCTGGGTGAGCTGCGTAGCTATCTTGGCTTGCAGATCACCCGGGACAGAGCATGGCGCACCATCACTTTGACTCAGTCACACATGGTGCACCAGGTCCTTCAACGCTTCGGCTTTCAGTTCTCCTCGCCACAGTGCACTCCTGTGCCTACAGGCCACTCGCTCTCAGCTCCACCTTCGGACGAGTCCGTAGAGCCGAGTGGCCCGTATCCAGAGCTTGTGGGCTGCCTTATGTACCTGATGACGTGCACACGACCTGACCTCGCGTACCCTCTCAGCATCCTTGCTCGCTTCGTCGCGCCCGGGCGACACAGGAAGGAGCACTGGACAGCTGCGCAGAGGGTACTGCGTTACTTGTGCAGTACATCGGGCATGGGGCTCGTGCTTGGAGGACACTCCGACGCTTCTTGGGCCGACGACCAGGCGACTCAGCGGTCGTCACAGGGTTACTCTTTCAGTCTCGGCTCTTGGCGCGGCGACGAGCAGCGCGCGGGTAGAGCAGGGCGGCGCGGCGACGAGCGGCGCGAGGGCAGGGCAGGGCGGGGCGGCAGCGAGCTGCGCGCGGGCAGGGCAGGTTGGCGCGGCGCGGCGACGAGCGGCGCGCGGGCATGGCAGGACGGCGCAGCGCGGCGACGAGCGGCGCACGGGCACGGCAGGGCGGCGCGGCGCAGCGACGAATGGCGCGCGGGCAGGGCAGGGCGTGCGCGAGCAGCGCGACGTGGGGCAGGGCAGGGCAGCGCGGCACTAGCAGGGCGGCGCGACGGGTGGGGTAGCGCGACATGGGCAGCGAGCTATACGGTGGGCCCTAAAAAAAACGGTCCTAGGAGAGGACCTGCTCTGAAACCATGCCAGAAGAATGAACGAGAATGATGAAACTAACAGCATGCAGGAGTACAAGTAGCAAACCCTAATTGGGTTGTACCCCATATGGGCTACCCCACTACAGCCGACACAGCATGATAGTTTGACAGGTGGATCTCAAGATCACCACGCATTTTGAGCACATGCAAGCGGCCACAAGGCCAGTTCACATGCAGAGTTATAAAATCACAAGCAGTACAGTGATCACAACCTAGCAAGAACAAGCATGCAGGTGTGTACGTATATATATAGATCACAGTACAAGACAAGTCAAGCAACCAGCAGGTGAGGCAGAGTAGGCACAAGGCCTAAAGCAGTGCAGAAACGCTGATGATCACCAGGCACAAGAGCCTTGGTGAAGACATGAGTAGTGTTGGCCCGGGAGGCCACGTAAGCAAGGCGCAGCTGACCACGCTGCTGCAACTCCCGAGCAAGAAAGTAACGAAGAGCAATGTGCTTCGTTCTGTGCTCCAGTCACTGCTCCTGACACAAGGCAATCATGGCCTTACCCAAGTCGGTCAGCAGGTAGGTCAGCCAGCGTAACTCCTGTGCAGCCATGGCCCCAGCGTAGACCTCGGCCTCCTTCGGAACGGCAGGCGTCGCTCAGACAGGAGATGCAGCGAGACTGAGTGTGACCAACTGTCCCGCATGTCTGACTAGCCCGATCACCTGTGCTAATGACGTACGGGTAGCGAGCAGTACTCCGATACGCCCCACGCTAAGCGAACCACTGATGATGCTGCTGGGGCGTAAGGGTCTCGCGCGGACGCCGCTGCAGCTGCATCTGGCGACCGCGAGAAACTCCCCACTGAACAGCTCCACGGCGACTGCCACTACGGCCGCCGCCACCACTCCTACTAGCGAACCACTCACGAAGCTGCTGGGGCGTGAGGGTCTCGCGCGGACGCCGCTGGAGCTGCATCTGGCCACCGCCAGAAACTCCCCACCGAACAGCTCCACCGAGACTGCCACTACGGCCGCCGCCACCACTCCCACTGCTGTCACCACTGCCGCCACCACTCCCACCGCTACCACGAAGAGACGTCATAGCGGGCACTAGGGTAGGTCGGGGCGGCGCACGATCAGGGAAGGGCGGCGCGCGGCCAGAGCAGGGCGGCGCAATTGGCAGAGCAGGGCAGCGGCCAGCAGGGCGGCGCGCAGGCAGGGCAGGGCCGGGCGGCGGCCAGCAGGGCGGCTCGTGAGCAGGGCAGGGCGGCACGGTGGCGAGCAGCGCGCGGGCAGGGCAGGGCGGCGCGACGGCTATCAGCTCGCGGACAGGGCAGGGCGGCTCGGCGGTGAGCAGCGCGCAGGCAGGGCAGGGCGGCGCAGCGGTGAGCGGCGCGTGGGCAGGGCAGGGCGGCGCGGCGGCGAGCGGCACGCAGGCAGGGCAGGGCGGCGCGACGGCGAGCGGCGCGCGGGCAGGGCAGGGCGGCGCGGCGGCGAGCGGCACGCGGGCAGAGCAGGGCGGCGCGGCGGCGAGCGGCGCGCGGGCAAGGCAGGGCGGCGCGGCGGCGAGCGGCGCGCGGGCAAGGCAGGGCGGCGCGGCAGCGAGCAGCGCGCGGGCAGGGCAGTGCGGCGCGGCGGCGAGCGGCACGCGGAACCAAGCACAGAAGACGAACGAGTGGACCTCCAAGAGACAGAACCAGAGCCGAGACTGAAAGAGTAACCCTGTGACGACCGCTGAGTCGCCTGGTCGTCGGCCCAAGAAGCGTCGGAGTGTCATGTGAGTACCACTGAACCCCGTCCTCCAAGCACGAGCCCCATGCCCTTACTATGATGCTCTTGACTATGATGCTCTCCTTACTGCCATGTATGCATTGACTGTTAGTGCTGAGGGTGACTGTTACCTGTGTGTGCCGCCGGACCCAGGTATAGAGGCTGCTGCTCTAGGTGCTAGTGAGTCTGCTCTCTCTGGTTCTGCACCTGCTGAGGCCTTGGACACCTTCACGTTTGACTCAGGTGCTTCCCGCTGTTTCTTTTGCGACAGTACCACAGTCACACCGCTCCCTGCACCTGTTGCTGTCTCTCTCGCTGACCCCTCTGAGGGCCCAGTCCTTGCACGTGTGGGGGCCCAGTCCTTGCACGTGTGGGGGCCCAGTCCTTGCACGGACGCAGACGGAACTCTCCACATGGACGTGTGGGGCCCAGCCCGCGTCCGTGGACAGGGCCGCGAGCGCTACTTTCTGCTGGTTGTTGACGACTACTCGCGTTACACCACTGTCTTCCCCTTGCGCACAAGGGGGAGGTCCCTGATGTTTTGATCCCTTGGATGCGCGCTGTCCGTCTCCAGCTCCGCGAGCGGTTCCACACGGACCTTCCAGTCCTGTGTCTGCACTCTTACAGAGGTGGTGAGTTTTCCTCCGACCTCTTGCGGGACTTTTGTCGTGGGGAGGGCATTCTCCAGTCCTTCACGCTTCCGGCCTCTCCGCAGCAGAATGGGGTTGCTGAACGCCGCATTGGCTTAGTCATGGAGGTTGCTCGCACCTCCATGATCCATGCGGCTGCTCCCCATTTTCTGTGGCCGTTTGCGGTCCGATACGCCACGCATCAGCTCAACCTCTGGCCCCGTGTCTCCTTGCCGGAGACCTCGCCTACACTGCGTTGGACGGGGAAGGTTGGCGATGCGTCGGTGTTCTGAGTCTGGGGATCTCGTGCCTTTGTCCGCGATACGTCCGCGGACAAGCTCTCCTCCCGCGCCATTCCCTGCGTCTTCCTTGGCTTCCCCCCTGACGCACCTGGCTGGCAGTTTTACCACCCCACCTCGCGCCGTGTACTGCCCTCTCAGGACGTCACGTTTGACGAGTCGGTTCCCTTTTACCGTCTCGTCCCCTACCGCACTGCCCCTCTCCCCCCCCCCGCCGCTCTTCCTCGCATCAGGTCCTTCTCCGGTAGACACCCTCCCCCCTCAGGGTCCTGCTCCCTCAGGTGTGTCTTAGGTAGACCCTGTCGAGCCTGTCGAGGTCGCTGTTGACTTTGGTGCTGCTGGGGGTGGTGCTGCTAGGGGGGCTGCGTCTGGGGGTGCTGAGCCTGAGCGTGCGGAGCCGGTGAGGGCTGAGCGTGAGCGTGCGGAGCCTGGGGGTGCTGAGCCTGGGGTTGCTGAGTCTGAGGGTGCGGATCCTGGGGGTGCTGAGCTTGGGGGTGCTGAGCCTGAGCGTGCTGAGCCTGGAGGTACTTTGTCTGATGGAGGTTCTCCGGGTGCCTCGTCACGGCGGGAGTCTCTCTCTCCACCGCAGTTTCGCGAGTGGTTTGCTCGGCACTGGAGCCTTCGGAGTGGCGCTGTTGGAGCTGGGGGGCCTGCCGCTGGAGGCCCTGGAGCTGGAGGCACTGGAGCTGCTGGTCCCGGAGGTGCTCGTACTGGAGGTACTGGAGCTGCTGGAGCCGGTGTTACTGCAGGCGCTGGAGCTGGAGACCCTGGAGCTAGAGGTGCTGGAGCTACTGGTCCTGGAGGTGCTGGAGGTGCTGGAGGTTCTCCGGGTGCCTCGTCACGGCGAGAGCCTCTCTCTCCACCGTAGCTGCGCGAGTGGTTTGCTCGGCGCTGGAGTCTTCAGAGAGGCGCTGCTGGAGCTGGGGGGCCTGCCGCTGGAGGCCCTGGAGCTGGAGGCACTGGAGCTGCTGGTCCTGGAGGTGCTGGAGCTGCTGGTCCCAGAGGTGCTCATACTGGAGGTACTGGAGCTGCTGGAGCCGGTGGTACTGCAGGCGCTGGAGCTGGAGACTCTGGAGCTGGAGGCACTGGCGCTGGAGGTAGCAGAGGTGTTGGAGCTGCTGGTCCTGGAGGTGCTGGAGCCGCTGGTCCCGGAGGTGCTCGTACTGGAGGTACTGGAGCTGCTGGAGATGGAGGTGCTACAGGCGTTGGAGCCGGAGGTGCTGGAGCTGGTGGAGCTGGAGCTGCTGGAGGTGCTGGAGCCGCTAGTCCCGGAGGTGCTCGTACTGGAGGTACTGGAGCTGCTCGAGCTGGAGGTGCTGCAAGAGCTGGAGCTGGCGCTGCTGGAGGTGCTGGAGCTGGCGTTGCTGGAGGTGCTGGAGCTGCTGGTCCCGGAGGTACTCGTGCTGGAGGTGCTGGAGTTGGAGGTGCTGGAGCTGGAGGTGCTGCAGGCGTTGGAGCTGGAGGCGCTGGAGCTGGAGCTGCTGGAGGTGCTGGAGCCGCTGGTCCCGGAGGTGCTCATACTGGAGGTACTGGAGCTGCTGTAGCTGGTGGTACTGCAGGCGTTGGAGCTGGAGACCCTGGAGCTGGGGGTGCTGGTGCTATCGGTGCTGGTTTCTGGAGGCACTGTGCGGCCGCGACCGTACTTCGTTCCACTGCTTCAGCAGGTTCTTGGTCTCCCGCCTTCTACTGGCCTTATTCCTCCCTTACTGTGTCCACTGCCTGACCAGTCGCAGCTACAGTTACAGCCAGCCTCCCCACTGCCTGCTCCTTCTCCTTACACTGAGCAGACATGAGGTCTTACAGAGCGTCGTGAGCCCGCGTCTCGTCCTGCATCGCCTGTTCGCACTGTTCGCACTGGTCGTCATGTTCCACGTCAGCGTCGTCTTCCTGTCCCAGGCACGCACCAGATGACACTTCGTCCTTCCTCTGTTCCACAGCGTGTCCCTCTGCCGTCTCCTCCTGCGTCCTCTCTTCCTGACGTTACTGACCCGCCGTCAGACCTTGCTCGTGCTGCCAGTCCTACTGTCACACGTCTTCTAGCCACTGTTGTCACTGACCCTTCGTTTGAGTCCACTGCTGCGTCTGCCCTAGTTGCCGAGCTTGTTCACATTGCTGCCGCCTGTCGCCTTGACTACGCCGCTAGTCTTGTTGCTGAGTCTGAGTCTGTCTGTCCTCCGTCCGTCGGGGGTGAGTGTGCTCTTGGCACGGACGTCCTTGAGGACAGGCAGGAGGACTTTGAGTGTTTTGCAGCTGCTGTACCTCATCTCGTCTCCATGCTGATTGCACCTGAGGGAGACCCGGATGCACCAGACATCCCGACCCCGCGCTCTTACGCAGAGGCGATTATGGGTCCCAACTCCTCTCAGTGGCAGACAGCCATGGACGCAGAGATGGCATCCTAGAAGTCCACAGGCACTTACGTCGACGAGGTTCCCCCTCCTGGGGCGAACATAGTCGATGGCATGTGGATTTCAGGGTGAATCGGCCGCCGGGTTCTCCGCCTGACTTCAAGGCGCGTTACGTTGCTCGAGGCTTCAGTCAGCGACAGGGAGTTGACTTCTTCTAGACCTTCTCCCCTACCCCGAAGATGACCATTCTTCGGGTGCTACTGCACGTCGCCGCTCAGCGTGACTACGAGCTTCACTCTCTTGACTTCAGCACAGCTTTCTTACAGGGCAGCCTGCACGAGGAGATCTGGCTGCGCCGCCCACCTGGCTTCACTGGGTCGTTTCCTGCAGGTACCCAGTGGAGCCTCCGGCGGCCAGTCTACGGTCTCCGCCAGACGCCTCGCGAGTGGCACGACACACTGAGGACGACGCTTGCGGCTCTTGGGTTTGCTCCTTTGACTGCTGACCCGCCGCTGTTTCTACGCACCGACACTTTGCTGCCGCCGTTCTACATCCTCGTGTATGTCGACGACTTGGTCTTTGCCACTGCTGACACTGAGGGACTGGCCCTAGTGAAGTCGGAGCTGCAGAAGAGACACACGCACAGACCTGGGTGAGCTGCGCAGCTATCTTGGCTTGCAGATCACCCATGGTGCACCATTACCTTGACTCAGTCACACATGGTGCAGCAGGTCCTTCAGCGCTTCGGCGTCCGGTAATCCTCGCCACAGTCCACTCCTCTGCCTACCGGTCACTCGTTCTCAGCTCCACCTTCGGACGAGTCCGTAGAGGCGAGTGGCCCGTATCCAGAGCTTGTGGGCTGCCTCATGTACCTGATGACCTGCACTCGACCTGACCTTACCTACCCTCTTAGCATCCTGGCACGCTACGTTGCGCCCGGGAGACTCCGACCAGAGCACTGGGAGGCCGCTAAGAGGGTGTTGCGCTACTTGTGCAGTACGTCGGGCATGGGGCTCATGCTTGGAGGACGGGGTCGAGTTGTCCTCACTGGACACGCAGACGCTTCTTGGGTTGACGACTTGGTTACGCAGCGGTCTTCACAGGGTTACACTTTCAGCCTTTGCTCGGGCTCTGTTTCGTGGCGGTCTACCCGCTCGTCTTCTGTTCTCAGCTCCAATTGTGAGGTTGAGATCTACGCAGTGGCCATGGTTGCACAAGAGTTACGCTGGCTCACCTACCTGCTGACCGACTTGGGAGAGCCGCCTCGTTCTCCTCCAGTTCTGTACGTCGGCAACAAGGCCATGATTGCCTTGTGTCAGGAGCACAGACTGGAGCACAGGACGAAGTACATCACTTTGCGTTACTTCCTTGCTCGAGAGTTGCAGCAGCGTGGTCAGCTTCGTCTTACTTACGTGGCCTCTCGAGCCAACGCTGCTGATATATTTACCAAGGCACTTCAGCCTTGTGATCATCAGCATTTCTGTACTGTGATCTATATACATATACCTGCATGCTTACACTTGCTAGGTTTTGATCACTGTACTGCTTGTTCTCCATTATATAACTCTGCATGTGAACTGGCCTTGTGGCCATTTGCTTGTGCTCAGAGTGTGTGGTGACTTCGTGATCCACCCTGAGCTTGCTTTGCTTTTTTTGACTGGTCTTGTGACCTCTTGTTCTCCCCCACTTTGCCTATGGGGGTGTGTCAAACTATCATGTTGTGTAGGCTGTAGTGGGGTAGCCCATATTGGGTACAACCCAATTAGGGTTTGCTACTTGTACGCCTGCATGCTGTTAGTTTCATCATTCTCGTTCATTCTTCTGAAACCACCCTGAGCTTTGCTTTGCGTTGTTCTCTTGCTTGACTGGCCTTGTGACCGTCCGTTGTGTTTGCTATCCCCTACTTTGCCTATGGGGGTGCGTCAAATTGCATTTGTTATCTCTAGGCTGTAGTGGGGCATACTCTAAGGAGTACAACACTTTAGGTCATTCCTAGTACTTGTACTCATTCTTCCCTACTAGTCAATCATTCCTACGTTCTATTTCTGACAGGAGCTGCTGCTGCAGAACGCACATATTTTTCACTATTTCGACGGTAGCTACACTGGACCCTCGGCGAGGCCCTCAGATTCGTTTTTGGGCTGTCTGATTCGTCAGACTTGGTACACCAAAAAAATTGGATCATACAGTTTTAGTATGATCAGAATTGGTACACAAAAAAAAGCTGAAATTTCAGAGTTTAGGCGTTAAAAAGGTCTGATCAATCAAAGTTCACACCAGTAGCAAGGCTGATTGATTAGCCGAAAATGAGGCAATAACCGCGCCGCAACACTGCGTCGCCGTCCAGAAATTGACTAAACTGTTCTAGCTTGACCGACGGGACAAAACTGTACTTCCAGCACTGATCAAGGATGTCAACGCAAATCTCGCCTAGACCAAATCAGAGTAGGTCATCGGTACAATGCTGATGGATCGGAATTTACAATGGAACAAAAGCCGAAATATCAGACAATGCCTTTTTTTTTTTTCTGAATATTCCGAGTTTACAAAAAAAAAAAGGCCGAACTTTCAGAGTTCACTAAAAAAAAGGCTGAAATATCCGAGTTTTTTAGGCAAATCAGAGAAATTTCTCTGATTTTTGGGGTCTGCCCTTGGCCGACACTGATGACGCCAAAGCGCAGTACTACAACGACTCGCTTATGGCGTACAGCGCGTTGCTTCGCAACATGTCGCCGGCGGAGCAGCTGGGAATTTGCACCTACAAGACAACACCTACTCCGACGCTTGAAGCCCGGCGACACCTCACAAGGGTGTATCAGCCCAAGGATTCCGTGTCGACGAGCCGACTGCTCCAGCAGCTGATGGAGATCAAAATGGGACAAGGGGAGAAAGCGAACAACTATATTAACCGTTGCCGGAGCATACGCGATCAAATCGCAAAACTTGGGAGCTCGATTTCAGGGGAAGTTTTTGTTTATATCGTGCTCGCAGGACTCGGCCCAGAATGGCGACCCTGCAAGGCGCTCCTCCGGCAACAGGGGGCTATCCCGGAAGCCGCCTTATGCGCCGCCCTTCTCGTTGAACAACAGGATATGGATCAGCAGCGCCCCACGCCGCAACGAGAACGAGAACGTCTCGCCTTCTACGCCGACAACAAAGAAGTGCGACGACCGCGACGCCTCTACTGCAAAATCTGCAGAAATTTTAAGCACTTGGCCAAGCGATGTAAATTCCGCTCCGCCCCTCGCCAGTCCAACCCGAGCACTTGGGCCGGTCGACAAGACGCAAGACAGGATACACGTCAATCCCAGGGCTATCAGCCCGCATCGCGCAACACGAACCCATCGGTTCAGCACCAGCAACAGCAGCCGTCGCAACATGGACCCGCACGCAATGTCATCAGCAACATGACGATGACACACATGCGCGGAACCCGTCATCACCACGTGCGTACGCCGGCGCCAGAACCAGCGCTACACCCAATCGGACCGTTCACGGATAATGATCCGTTTACCCCCCGACACGACTACAACGATGACGACAACCTTGATTGGAACCTACCAATTCCGCTGCTTGAAAAACCCCCGCATGTACCTGACTCACGGGCGGCTCCCATCGAGTGGATTGCGCACGAGCAATTTCTTAAGTTCGACACTCCGCACATCGTCACTCCGCGACTTGCGCTGCTCGCCCGTTATGACAACAAGCACCACAACACGTGGTACCTCGATAGCTGCTGTGGGCAACACATGGTGGGCTCCACGCATTTCATATCCAACGCCGTCCCCACCCCCACGGTCACCTACATCACCGTGGCGAACAACGACCGCCTGCGCGCAAGGCATCGTCGTCCTCACGGCGCACGGGATCAACATGCACGTCACGCTAAACGCCGTGCTCATCGTGCAGAATCTGAGGTTCAACCTCCTCTCGAAGTCACAACTCACGGATTTCGGCGTGCAACTCAGCACCGACAAAAAAACGAGTGACACCATTCTGCACTACGCGACTCCTGACAAGCCGCGCAAGTAGATCGGACGATCACACTCCGAGAACGTCGTGTACATGCTCGATTTCGACATTCCGGACTGCAGCGGCGACACTGATGAGTTAATCGATCATTTCCGCTGCGCTTCGATACATCCACCGCTCTGAGTTGAAGCACCCCGACGGGAGGCCATGGGCGCCGCAGGACCCGCACAAGCGCGAAGTCGCGCTACACGACCCCGACCCTGGTGGCATCTGCAGAGATTGCCACACTCCGACTGCATCGACAAACGCGATCGCAGGAAGGGGGTCTCGCCGCCATCGACGAACGCAATCGCTGGAGCTCGAAGTCGCGACACGCAACGTTTTCGGAGAAGAAACCCACCATCGCAGAAGATGAAGAGATGGCGCGTCGCGAAGCTAAGGAGCTTTGCCAGAAATGTATTGCCGAAGCGTGCGGAACGTTCGCCTGCGGCGCATGGGGCGCAGCAGACGAAGAAGGCGCCTCCAATGAAGGGGGGTGGGGTAGCAACGACGGCTGGGGAACCAGCAGCGGCGGTGCCTGGGGCAACACTGAAGGTACCAGGGCCGACGTCGGCGGCGGCTGGGGCACCACTGGCGGCACCGGCGGAGGCTGAGGCACCACTGCCGGGACCAGCGGAGGCTGGAGCGCATGGCGAGAAGAACAAAGGGAGGGAAAAGAAACAGAAGAATCCGAAAAACCTATTGTTCCTCTCTGACGCCCTCCGCGCCTCCCTGCACCTACGCGGCTCCCCACTGACGTCCAGCCGCATCGCCACCCCTTGGACACAAAGGACTTGGGATAGACCCCAGTGGCAGGAGGAGGGGAGAAGAAAGTGAGGGCTGAGAGGTGGAGTGCTCGCTTTAGGAGTCCCTTGAGGCTTTCTGAAGGTGGGTCTGGTGTCTGGTGCTCGTGCTGAGGGCTGGTGGGTGGAGGGTGGTGGGTGGTGGATGGTGGATGGTGGATGGTGGATGGTGGATGGTGGGTGGTGGATGGTGGATGGTGGGTGGTGGGTGGAGGGTGGTGGATGGTGGGGGTGGCTAGTGAATTGAGTGAGTTTAGGTGGAGAGTGGTTTTTGGAATGTTGAGTGGCAAGTGGACAGGCTGGTTGGATGGTGAGTGGCGATTGGGTGCATGGTGGATGCAGTATGGGGCTGTATGCATTGAATGGGCTATGGGTGTTGCAATAAGGACCGTGCATTGCATACGGGAAGTGGGATTTGTACAAATGGTTGATGCAGAAAAAGGGAGGTAAAAGTGGGGGAGGGTTGAGGGGTGGGTGAATGAGCAAATCCATTGCTGTTCGGAGGTTCTGTTTCGACCTTCACCATGAAAGCAGCATGCGGTTCTGTTTCCAAATGAGTTTGGCCTTCCCATCCCACCATGTCCAAACTCCTGTATCTTGATTCCTTTCCCTTCCTCCCCTCACCATCTCCTTCCACCACGATTCCCAATACGGTACCACCATCAGCATCGAGTGGCAAGGCCTCATCCATCATCTCCTCTTTCCTCCGCTCTGCGACTGGCTCAAAGGCAACATCAGCTGCTGCTGCCGCTGCTGCTGCGACCGCCACTACCTCCTCCTCCGCTGCTAGGCCAAGCTCGCCTGCTGCTGGTCCTGCAATTGCTGCTGCTGCTGGTGCAGCTGCTGGTGCTGCCGCAGGTGCTGCTGCTGGTGGTGGTGGTGTGCGGACAGCGGCGGCGTCAATGGCAGCTGCTGGCTCTAGCAGCAGTCACAGCAGTGGTAGAGGGTGGGTGGGTGGCAGCAGGCATAGCTCCCCTTCCAGTCGAAGATTCAGAGTCTCGTGAGGAGGGCGGAGAGGGGAATTCGACAGGGATGTGGTTTAGGACTTGAAGGTGGGTGTCACAGTGTGGTGCATGGGATTAGAACAGCCCCTCGTGGGTGAACACGAAACCGCATTTAGAAAGATTCTAGCCCGATCTTCCACTAACTTGGAATCCAGTTGTTCTCTCTGTCCTTATGTACCTAGTCATGTCTTACTAGTGCAATGTAGTGAGCAATAAGGGGTCAAAGTAGTACAGTGTGAGCGAAAGCATGAACGAACAATTTGTCAAACTGTATGTTTGTGTTATCTCTAGGCTATAGTGGGTTAGCCTATAAGGGGTACAACACTCTAGGGTTAGGACTACTTGTACTGCCCTTCCTTCTCAATAAAATCATTCCTGCCTGCTTATTCTAACATGGTATTAGAGCAGAATCGTTCCTAGGGCCCACCGAACGTTCCGCCCTGCCCTACCCGTAAAATGTTTCTTCCTACGCTGCCCCTGCAGCCGCGCTGCCCTTGCATCCCGCGCGCTGCCCCTGCGACCGCGCTGCCCCTGCAGCCGTGCTCGCCCCTGCGACTGCGCTGCCCCTGCAGCCGTGCTCGCCCCTGCGACCGCGCTGCCCCTGCAGCCGTACTCGCCCCTGCGTCCGTGCTGCCCCTGCAGCCGGGCCTGCCCCTGCGACAGTGCTGCCCCTGCAGCCGTGCCTGCCCCTGTGGCCCGCGTGCTGCCCCTGCAGCCCGCGCGTTCGCCCCTGCAGCCCGTGGGCGCTGCCTCTGCAGCCCGCGCGCCGCCCTGCCGAGCCGCGCGTCGCCCCTGCAGCCCGTGGGCGCTGCCCCTACAGCCCGCGCGCCGCCCTGCCGAGCCGCGCGTTGCCCCTGCAGCCCGTGGGCGCTGCCCCTGCAGCCCGTACGCCGCCCTGCCGAGCCGCGCGTCGCCCCTGCAGCCCGTGGGTGCTGCCCCTGCTGCCCGCGCGCCGCCCTGCCGAGCCAAGCTTCGCCCCTGCAGCCTGGGCGCCACCCTGCCGAGCCGCGCGCCGCCCTCCCGAGCCGCGCGTCGCCCCTGCAGCCTGTGGGCGCTGCCCCTGCAGCCCGCGCGCAACCCTAAACCCTAAATAAATAATAAATAAATAAAATACTACTACTGCTAGGAGTGCTGGAGGTGCGGCCGCCCAGCCCCACTGAGCCGCCCTGCTGCTGCTACTACTACTGCTGCTGCTGGTGGAGGTGCTGCTGGGAGAGTTGGAGGTGCTGCTGGTGCTGGAGGAGTTGGAGGTGCTGGACCTACACATGACCGTCACTGTCATGGCCACTATCACGGCAGTTGCTGCGACCAGGGGTGGACGGCAGCGGGCACTGCCTCTCCCGGACGACCCCACCCCTCAGCAGCTTCGTGAGTGGTTGGTTCAGCGAGGCAGTCCTGGTGGTGGAGGTTTTGGTTTTATGTGGCCTAAGCGACCTCACGACTGTGCTTCTCAGCGATGCGTCCCTGGCTGTGTCGAGGTTACTGCTCTCGGTTCTAGTGAGTCTGCTGCCGCTCCATGTGCTAGTGAGTCTGCTGTCGCTCCAGGTGCTGGTGAGTCTGCTGCAGCTCTAGGTGCCCGTGAGTCTGCCGACGCTCTAGGTACTAGTGTGTCTACCGCCACAGGTCCTGCCTCAGCTGAGGTCTTGCACACTTTCACGCTTGACTCGGGCGCGTCACGTTGCTTCTTTCGTGATTGCACCACAGTCACTCCACTTGCAGCACCTGTCCTAGTCTCACTGGCTGACCCCTCTGGGGTCCCAGTGGTTGCGCGAGCCTCCACTATCCTCCCTTGTCCGGTTCTCTGTCAGGTCTCCACCTCCCCACGTTCTCGACGAACTTGGTGAGCAACGCTGCCATTCAGGATGTCTGGGTTGATACCTTTATTCATGGAGGGCAGCGTGTGGCGATCTGTACGTGCTCACGGACTGGCCGTCACCTGGCTACGTTCACTCGACAGCACGGGTCTAGTCTGTACACACTGACCACTGCGTCTGCACAGGTGGCTGAGTCAGGTCAGGTGGCTGCGTCGAGTCGGGCGTCTGCGTCAGGACAGTTAGCTGCGTCTTGCTCGTGCAGAGTACTCACCCACGAGACTCAGCGCTGGCACTACCGTCTTGGTCACCCCTCCCTGCCGCGTCTACGCAGCATGCACTCCCGTCTCCTTGTCTCTGGCCTCCCCAGGACCCTGCCCCCCCTGCCGCGCTCGCTTGCCCCGCCGTGCCTTCCTTGTGTCGAGGGGCGGCAGCGCGCCGCTCCTCACTCCTCCGAGTTTTCCTCCGACCACTGCTCCTCTGTATACTCTCCACATGGATGTGTGGGGCCTGGCCCCCATCGGTGGGACGGACCTGGAGCGCTACTTCCTGCTGGTTGTTGACGACTACACACGCTACACCAAAGTCTTCCCCTTGCGTCGCAAGGCAGACGTCAGTGGTGCTACTCGTCTCCAGCTGCACGAGCGGCTTGAGCAGGACTTCCCAGTCCTGCGTCTGCACTCTGACAGGGGCGGTGAGTTCTCCTCTAACCTCCTTGCGGGGTTCTGTCGAGACGAGGGAATCCGCCAGACGTTCACGCTTCCGGCCTCTCCTCAGCAGAATGGGATTGCTGAGCGTCGCATTGGCTTGATCATGGAGGTTGCTCGCACCTCCATGATCCATGCGGCCGCTCCCCATTTTCTGTGGCTGTTTGCGGTCCGATACGCTGCGCATCAGCTCAACCTCTGGCCCCGTGTCTCTGTGCCAGAGACCTCGCCCACCCTCCGGTGGACGGGGAAGGCTGGTGATGCGTCAGTGTTTCGGGTCTGGGGCGCGCTCGCCCTTGTTCGCGATGCCAAAGCGAGCAAGCTCTCCTCTCGCACTCTCCGCTGCGTCTTCCTTGGCTTCCCCACTGACGCCCCGCAGTGGCAGTTCTACCACCCGCCCTCGCGTCGAGTCTTCGCCTCCCAGGACGTCACCTTTGACGAGTCTGTCTGCTTCTACCAGCTGCACCCGCACGCGTCCCCCTTGCACCCCTCTTCCTGGTACCAGTCCCCCCCCCCCGGTAGACCCCCTCCCCCCACAGGGTCCTGCTCCCTCAGGTGTGTCTCAGATCGACCCACCCCCCTTGGATGAGCCAGTGGAGGTCTCTTCTGACTCCTCTGGCCCAGCTGAGGGGGGTGACCCAGTTGCGGACGACACGGCGGCCACTCGCCGCTCTCCACGCTTGGAGACCCCCCCGGGTTTTCCGCCTCGACCGTCTTCGCCGCCTCCGCAGCCTGCTGCTGTGGACACTGGAGCTGAGACTACAGGTGCTGAGACTGGGGGTGCTGAGACAGAGGGTGAGGGTTCTGGGGGTGCTGTGCCTGGGGGTGCTAGTTTTGGGGGTGCTGTGACTGGGGGTGCTGTTTCTGGGGGTTCTGCGACTGGGGGTGCTGACTCTTGGGGTGTTGCGAGTCCTAGTGGCGGTGTAGTTGTGGGTGACCCTGTTGGAGGTCCTGGAGCTGGAGGTACTAGAGGTGCTGCTGGTACTGGAGGTACTGGAGCTACTAGGCCTGGAGGTACTGCTGGAGGTTCTAGAGGTGCTACTGGTGCTGGAGGTACTGAACCTGCTAGGCCTGGAGGTACTGGAGGTGCTACTGGTGCTGGAGGTGCTGCTGGTGTTGGAGGTACTGGAGCTGCTGCTGGTGCTGGAGGTACTGGAGCTGCTAGTACTGGAGGTACTAAAGCTGCTGGTGCTGGAGGTACTGCTGGTACTGGAGGTGCTGGGGGTACTGGAGCTGCTGGTACAGGAGGTGCTGGTGCTATTGGTGCTGGAGCTGCGGGAGCTGCTGGTCCTGGAGGTGCTCGTACTAGAGGTACTGGAGCTGCCGGAGCAGGTGGTGCTGCTGGTGCTGGAGGTACTGCTGGTGCTGGAGGCACTGGAGCTGGAGCTGGAGGTACTAGAGGTGCTGGAGCTGCTAGTCCTGGAGGTTCTCGTACTAGAGGTGCTGGAGCTGCCGGAGCAGGTGGTACTACTAGTGCTTGAGGTGTTGGAGGTGCTACTGGAGCTGCTGGCACTGGAGGTGCTGGAGGCACTGCTGATGCTAGAGGTGCTGGCGCTGCCGGAGCTCGTGGTGCTGCTGGTGCTGGAGGTGCTGGAGGTGCTGGTGCTACTGGTGCTGGAGGTGCTGCTGGGAGTGCTGGTGGAGCTGCTCGTGCTGGAGGTACGGGAGCTGCTGGTGCTCTTCGCCACCTTCTCAGTATTCCGCCAGGTGCTACTGACTTCCCTGTGGCAGGTACTACTCCTCCGTTACTGTTTCCACCGGCAGACCAGTCACAGCCGCAGCTGCTACCGCACTACCCACTGCCTGCTCCTGCACCCTACACTGTGGTGACACAGTCCCTGACTGATCGTCGAGAGCCTGAGACTCGTGCTTCCACCCCTGAGCGTCGAGAGCCTGAGTCCAGCTTTGACCTTGAGCCCGAGCCTAGAGCTGCTGTCCGTGCTCGTGTTCCTTGTGTTCGTCGTCAGCGTGCTCCGGCTGTCCAAGGCACTCACGATGTGACACTCCGTCCTTCCTCTGTTCCACAACGTGTTGTCCTGTCGTTACCTCCTGCGTCCTCTCTTCCTGACGTTGCTGACCCTCCGTCTGAACTTGCTCGTGCGTCCAGTCCGACTGTTACTCGCTTTCTTGCTATGGTGGTGACCGACCCTTCGTTCTCGTCTCCTGGTGCGTCTGCCATAGTCGCTGAGCTCGTTGACTTTGCTGCTGTGTACCGCCTAGACTACCTTGCGAGTCTTGTTTCTGACCCTGTCCCTGCCTGTCCTCCGTCCGTCGGGGGTGAGACTGCCCTTGGCTGTACTGCCCTTGGCTGTGACGTTCTTGAGGACAGACAGGAGGACCAAGAGTGCCTTGCGGCCGCTGCACCCCATATCGCGACCATGCTGCTTGCCCCTGAGGGAGACCCGGATGCACTTGAAATCCCCACCCCGCGCTCTTACAGACAGGCGATTTCGGGTGAGTACTCCTCTTAGTGGCAGACAGCCATGGACGCAGAGATGGCTTCCTGGAAGTCCACAGGCACCTACATCGACGAGGTTCCCCCACCTGGGGCGAACATCGTCAGTGGCATGTGGATTTTTAGGATGAAGCGGTCGCCGGGTTCTCCGCCTGCCTTCAAGGCACGTTACGTTGCTCGAGGTTTTAGTCAGCGTGCGGGGGTCGACTTCTTTCAGACCTTCTCCCCCTCCCCAAAGATGACCACTCTTCGGGTGTTGCTACACGTTGCAGCTCAGCGTGACTAGAAGCTGCACTCCCTCGACTTCTCGACAGCTTTCTTGCAGGGTAGCCTTCACGAGGCTATCTGGTTGCGCCGTCCAGAGGGCTTCACTGGGTCGTTTCCTGAGGGTACCCAGTGGAGCCTACGGCGACCAGTGTACGGCCTGCGTCAGGCACCCCGCGAGTGGCACGTCACACTGAGGACGACACTTGCGGCTCTTGGGTTTGCTCCTTCGACTGCTGACCCGTCGCTGTTTCTACGCACCGACACTATTCTGTCGGCGTTCTACATCCTCGTGTACGTCGACGACTTGGTTTTTGCTACTGCTGACACTGAGGCACTGGCCCTAGTGAAGGCGGAGCTGCAGGAGAGGCACACCTCCACTGACCTGGGTGAGCTGCGGAGCTATCTTGGCTTGCAGATCACCCGGGACAGACCACGGCGCACCATCACCCTCACTCAGTCACACATGGTGCAGCAGGTCCTTCAGCGCTTCCGCTTCACGTGGTCCTCGCCACATCCCACTCCTCTGTCTACCGGCCACTCGCTCTCAGCTCCACCTTCGGACGAGTCCGTAGAGCCGAGTGGTCCGTACCCAGAGCTTGTGGGTTGCCTCATGTACCTGATGACGTGCACACGACCTGACCTCGCGTACCCTCTCAGCCTCCTGGCTCGCTACGTGGCACCCGGTAGACACCGAAAGGTGCACTTTGATGCTGCGAAGAGGGTACTGCGTTACTTGTGCAGTACATCGGGCATGGGGCTCGTGCTTGGAGGACGGAGTTCAGTGGTACTCACTGGACACTCTGACGCTTCTTGGGCCGACGACCAGGCGACTCAGCGTTCGTCACAGGGTTACACCTTCAGTCTTGGCGCTGGTTTTGTCTCGTGGAGGTCCACTCGTTCTTCTTCTGTGCTTGGTTCCAGCTGTGAGGCCGAGATCTACGCTGGGGCCATGGCTGCACAAGAGCTACGCTGACTGACCTACCTGATGACCGACTTGGGGGAGCGGCCTCGTTCTCCTCCAGTTCTGTACGTCGACAACAAGGCAATGCTTGCCTTGTGTCGCGAGCAGAGACTGGAGCACAGAACGAAGCACATTGCTCTTCGCTACTTCCTTGCGCGTGAGCTGCAGCAGCGTGGTCAGCTGCGCCTTGCTTATGTGGTCTCTCGGGCCAACATTGCTGATGTCTTCACCAAGGCCCTTGGGTCTGGTGATCATCAGCGTTTCTGCACTGCTCTTGGGCTTGTGCCCACTCTGCCTCACCTGCTGGCTGCTTGACTTGCTCTTGTTGTACACTGATATATATATTATATCTGCATGTTTACTCTTGCTAGGTTGTGATCAGTGTACTGCCTTGCTATTATAACTCTGCATGTGAACTGGCCTTGTGGCCGCTTGCTTGTGCTCAGATTGTGTGGTTTCCTTGAGATCCACCCTGAGCTTTGCTTTTCTTTGTTCTCCTGCTTGACTGGTCTTGTGACCGTCTGTTGTGTTTGCTATCTCCCACTTAGCCTATGGGGGTGTGTCTGTCAGAATCCCAACCACTAGACCATTGGGATAAAATGGCTTGTTTCAGTAGCGGGTCAGTGCGCCTATAACCCCCCAGGCTAACATACATGTAACTCCCCCAAGGATCAATCGGGCATCCACAGTGCAGATCTACTGACACCCCCCCACACTGGGAGGCCCAGGACTGAGCACAGCGGCAACCGCCTGCATGTGCATACACCGGGATTCGAACCCGAGACCGCTCTGATACCATGTCGGAATCCCAACCACTAGATCATTGGGATAAAAGGGCTTGTTTCAGAAGCGGGTCAGTGCGCCCATAACCCCCCAGGCTAACATGCCTGTAACCCCCCCAAGGATCAATCGGGCATCCACAGTGCAGATCTACTGACAGTGTCAAACATATGTTTGTGTTATTTCTATGCTATAGTGGGTTAGCCTACAAGGGGTACAACACTCTAGGGTTAGGACTACATGTACTGCACTTCCTTCTCAATACAATCATTCCTGCCTGCTTATTCTAACACAATTTACACACATATTTCGGTTATCACCACCACAACAAGACTGGCACTTTCGCCATAACAAACGGAATGCAAAATCTAGTTATTTGATGAGAAGGGCTCAGCCAATCCGAAGCGGTTCGTGCCTTTTTTTTATGTAGCAAAAGTGCTAGCCGGGATCTTGTTCGCTACATGCCAATAAATCAATCTTCAGAATACAGCTGGATGCACTGTTAGAGAGTGTAGAGAAGAATGACAGTGAGAGTGTAGCCAGCAAAGAAGGAAACGCAGCACACAAAGTCGATTCTAGCTGCAAGAAGATAGTTGCCTGACTTTGCATGCTCTTCGTCAACGGGCTTGAGGTGGTATCCAAAGAGGCTGAATTTCTGTACAGCATAGAAGCAGGACAAGTACAGTACTACAAACAAGAGTTCACAACAAAGCAGCACCCAAGTTCCAAAAGAACGGAGAATACGATTGACAGAAATACTCGACACGAGGCACGAGTGAAATGCACAACACACAACTTGGACCACCAAATGCACGTGGCGTGACCATGCCCCGAATAAAGCCCCCCCCCCCCCCGCACAAAAGGCCATGCACTGAAACAGAAGACCAATCAAACAAGCACTTACCCAGAAGGATAAACCCACCCATCACACACACGCAAGCCCACTCACCCAGGTACGGCCCTTAGTGACAGCTTTCTTTAGTGACGGCCTTTTTCCTCCAGTGCAGGCTGCACCGTTCCCGCCTCCCACCTCCTCGTCCTCCTTCTCTGTCACAAGCTCCTGACTCTCCTCCCCTGCGCCGCCAGCCTTGCCGGACCCAAACGCACACGTTTTCTCCGCCTTCTGTGGGCTTTGGGGCTCTGGCTCTGGCTCTGGCTCTGGCTCTGGCTCTGGCTGTGCACGGGACATGGAACGTGTGGAAGCCGCTGCCATGTCCTCCACCGTCCCCACCATGTCCCTAACAGTCTCCACCACATCTCCCACCGTCTCCACCACGTCCTTCTCTAGCTGCACACAGCGGTACACACACAGTGGTACAAAGCGGCCCACAGCGGCACACATCAAGCGAGTGCAGTGACGAATTCCAAGAGAAAGCACGTGTCAGCAGCCGTCAAACGACACAACAGTGGGGCCAGGGAGGCAGGCAGGCAGGCAGGCAGGCAGGCAGGCAGGGAAACAGCGAGGAGGGGATGGATGTATGCGTGTGATTGTGGCTTCCTTGCGTGCATGGCAAGCTGCCATACAGGGGCAGATAGTTCCGTGAGGCAAGGCGCACAAGGAGCATGGCATGGCAGCAGGTGGTGGCAGGAGAGTGAGAGCGCAGGGATGGCTCACCCGTTCGGCGATGAGGTAGACGATGAGGGTTTCCAAGGCGGTGAGACCGATGAAGACGTATGAGATGATGACCAGATAGCCAAACTGCGTCATCACTGATGAGCGCGGCAGCTGCATGGGGGGGATGGGGGTGGGGGGGGAAGACACAAGGGGAAAACGGAGAGATGATGGTAGGGAGAAAGGGAGGGGGTCAGGGAAATGGAGGGAGGGCGAGGTGAATGCAGCTGAGACGGGTAGAAAAGGAAGTTGTTGTGGCGAGTAAAGAAGTGGAATGCGGTGGAGGGAGGGTGAGAGGGTTTGATGCTTGCTGCGTGCTGGTGGTGAGGTGTTGTTGAACTTGTTAGTTAGCAGCCGTGTGAAGTGAAGCATCCATGGTGTGGTGTTCACTCCGTGCGAATGCAATGAAGAGAGTGCTCACGGCAACAGCCGCAGAAGGAAATACGGCAATGCAAGGCAAGGCAAGGCAACATGCACGCACCCACGCACCCATGCACCTATGTACCCACGCACCCACGCTCCCACGCACCGACACACCCACCCACCCATCTACTCAACCAAGCACATACCTGGCTGTCAATGACGAACTGCACGGCTGAGAGGGCGAGGAAGAGCGTGACAAAGGTGGCGGATCGAGTCTCGAGGTCGTCGGGTTTAGCAAAGAAGACGGAGAAGCAGAGATACACGCTGAGCATCACAGGCACCACAATCTGACAGGGGCGAAGGGGATCACACGTGCAAGGGACGAGGAATCTCAGAGGTCAGAGGTGCAGGGGGGAGGATGGGAGGAGCAGGAGGGGAGGACGAGAGGAGGAGATGGAGAGGCAGTGGACGGGCAGCGGATGCTAACAGGATGGACGAGAGAGAAATAGATGACGTGAGGAAGATAATGGGGATGCGGTTGATGGTTACAAGGAAACAATTAGCGGGTGAGAGTACGTGTGAGAGAGGCACACCGAGATGATGAAGACGCCACTGGTGCGGGAGATCTGGATGGTGAAGACACACGACGTGGACTCGTTCACGTTGCTGCTGCTGCCACTGTCCGATGGGGAGTTCTGATTGAACGTGTACCAGGGGTCCTCTGCACAGCTCAACGTACAACACGACACGCATGGCAACACGCATGGCAACACGCATGGCAACATGCAGGGCAACACGCAGGGCAACACGCATGGCAACACGCATGGCAACACGCATGGCAACACGCATGGCAACACGCATGGCAACAAGCATGGCAACACGCATGGCAACTAGCATGGCAACACGTATGGCAACACGCACGGCACAGAAGATACGTCTTGTTAATCAACTTGAAGGAACCGGTACTAAGAATGGTGATAGTCGTGGTAAGTTGTGGTGGTTACCAGGAGCATTGCGCGGCGGTTACCGGAAGGGTCGCGGTGGTTACCGGGATGGTAGGTGGCGGAGGTGGAGACGGTGGTAGCAGAGGGAGTGCAGTTGAGCGCCACATCATTGATCTTCCAGCCCGTGACCTCATCATTCACGTACGTGCCTCCCCCTCCCCCCAGCTGCCCGCCCCCCTGCTCTGACTGCCGCCCCGAGTTGCTCCCCACCAGGTAGAACTCGCCACTCTCCACCTGAACGCTCAGCCGCAGCGTCTGCCGTGCGTGCCATGCAGGAGGGGCGTAGGCAGGGGCGTGGTTGTGATGCAGGAGGGAGGGAACAATGCAGGGCTACCTTTGCTGCTCTCTTTGTGTGTGTGTGTGTGTGTGTGTGTGCGTGCGTGCGTGCGTGTGGGCACATGTATGTGCATAGGACCGGTCAAAGAGGAGGCAGTGAGAGAGCGAGTGCAGGACAAGAGCATATAGGTGGGAGACGTACCTGAGAGTCAAGAGGAAACTTCTTGAAGCTGAGGGGTGAAGAGAACTCGCCTGTTACACACACATGCGCACATCGACAAGCATGGGCACACACACACACCCATGCACGGCACGCACGCACGCACGCACGCACGCACGCTCGCACGCACGCACGCACACACACACACACACACACACACACAGCGGTTGAGATCATTGGTTGCATAATTACACGAGGTACTGACAGTTGATGGAAGCCGTGTGGGGATTCTGTGGGAGAGGAGCAGAGCATGCACGCTATGGCAGACGAGTAGACCAAGGAGAGAGAAGCAAGTCCATGCAAGGGACGCAGGGAAAGGCGACGGGAGTTGGCGGGAGGAGCAAAGGGAGTGGAGGGGGAGGAGGGGGGTGGAGGGAGAGGAGGGGAGTGGAGGGGAGAGGAGCGGGGAGGGAGGAGGGGAGAGGAGGGGAGTGGAGGGGAGAGGAGAGGGGGGTAGAGGAGGGGAGGAGCACCTCCAACGACGACTTCTCTGTCGACCGAGCTGACCTCGTTGCTGTACTGCCCGAAGAAGTATATGCTCTCTGCACGCGTGGGCGGTGGGGGGATGGTGGGAGCGAGCAAGGGTGGGAGGGAGAGGGAGTGAGAGAGAAAGGAGGGGGGCGGGAATGAGGGGTGGAAGAAGGAGGAGGAAGGGCGCGAGGAGGAAGGCCGAAAGAGGAGGGATTGACGGACGTTAAGGCCGGGCGAATTATAGGTAGACAGGCAGATGCGAGGGCGTGCGACGTGTGTGGGCAGCGAGTGAGGTGCATGCATCCATCCATGCAAGCTCGGGAGGTCGGGAGCGGGGACGGTCACCGGTTTGGAAGTGATCTTGCGTTTACAAAAGGAAGTTACCAGTTTGGAAGCGGTCTTACCGGTTTGGAAGCGGTCTTACCGGTTTGGAAGCGGTCTTACCGGTTTGGAAGCGGGCTTACCGGTTTGGAAGCGGTCTTGCGGGTAGAAGAGGACGTTGTCGATGGTGAGCGAGGGGATCCAGAGGGCGTCGCAGCACGTGGTGCCGGACGGAGTGCACGGCTTGTTGCAGCCGTCCATCTGCGGCAGGTTGTTCTGCTTGGGCGTCTTCAGGCACTCGTCCTTCCCGCTGATGTTGAACCCCGAGAACGTCACGTTCGGCTTGCACTTGGCCGTCGCCAGCCCCGTGATGGTCGGCCCAAACGCGCTCACCGCGTTGTTTATCGCCAGCGTGTCGTTCACTGCCGGCCGCCCGCACGCACGCACGCAAGCACGCACGCACAGAGGTCGCGCAGACACGCGCATAAATCGTACGCACACACGCACAGGCCGAGGCAGATCAGAGGCAGAGGCAGAGGTAGAGGCAGAGGCAGAGGTAGAGGCAGAGGCAGAGGTAGATGCAGAGGCAGAGGTAGAGGCAGAGGCAGAGGTAGAGGCAGAGGCAGAGGTAGAGGCAGAGGCAGAGGTAGAGGCAGAGGCAGAGGCAGAGGTAGAGGCAGAGGCAGAGGTAGAGGTAGAGGCAGAGGTAGAGGCAGAGGCAGAGGTGAGGGGACAATGAGAAACGGGAACCACGGTTGTTTACAATCGCGATGGATGGCAGTCAGAACCACAACTTGAACCACACGAGCCTACTCACAATCACGCGCGCGCATCAAGTCAAAACGGATACTTTCAACCCGAAAGGCGGCCCGCCCTTCACCATTACCATCATCATCAGCAATAGCTTGGCGGCACCGACAGCAAGAACGGGCTACTACTACGGACGAGGCGGGACGGTTGCGCGGCGAAAGGTGGAGCATGGGGCGTGGCGGGGCCGCGCGAGGCAAGCAGCAGCAGCAAAGGGGAGGGCGAAACGCACCTCGAGGGTCGCGCCACGTGGAGATGATTTGGAAATACGCCATGTAGCTGTACTTCACGGCTGCGGGGGGGAATGAACATGGGGGGACGGAAAGATGGACGGAGGTGTGTGTGTTTGTGGGTGGTTGTGTACTAAGGGTCCCTTGCGGTGGTTGTGTGCCTGTCCGCGCGCGCGCGCGCGTGAGCGGCGGGTGCGCGCGAGTGCGGCAATGCAAGTAGAGCAGCAGCGCCGTCGCCGTCGTGCGGGTGTGGCTCACCGTCGACGCTGACGAGTTTCTTGAGCTGCACGGAGAGAAACACTTTAGGCTTCTCCGCCACGATCCCCGCCGTGTACGGGTCGATGCCCTGACCAATCAGCGGGCAGTCCGTCTGCGCCGCCGCTAGCAGAACGCCTCCGCATTTGGCGCCGAAATTCGCCGTCAACGGGAGCAGCATGATTGCGAGCATCAGCACGAGGGACAACTGCGAATCCCTCGGGAGAGCGATACGAGCCGCCATTGCCCTCGCACGACCTAGTATGAGTCAAGAGATTGAAACAAGTTCACACAAGGCGCGGTGGACGACTGGCTTGCTCTTGGCCCCAGCGAGAAGGTTGAGTTGAGACTCGAAGAGGGACGCGCGCGTGAATGTCTCCTCCTGGTGCTTGTGCACTACTGAGGGTGTGTGGCATTTGCGCGAATGGATGGGTGAAGTGGAGCCGCTGGTGGCGCGGAGCGCGGAGCGGAATGAAAGACCGACGAGATGCGGTGCGGTGCGGGGGAAGGGGGAAGCATTCTGTTCCGCCCGTATCACTAGCGGATGGGGGCATCGTGCGACATATGGGACAGCGCTAATATACCGGCACGGTTTGCCCCAAAATTCGGCAACCACTGGTCAGTTCCAAATTGTCTTGCAAACGTTTCACACACAAATCTGCACTGTGTCTCCCCTCATGGTGGCTCCTCTGACTTTACCTGTGTGTAGGTCAGCGAGACAACACCATGATAAGTAGAAGATATGGGTGAATGAGAATACACAGCACAACCTTCAGACTACACTCCATTATGGTGCTTTTAGTTAGGTTGGCAATTTCTAGACTAAAGTCCCCTCCAAGTCGTGCTACATACTCTACGAAGCCCCTGGTCGACCGAACCAGGCAGGGCTGGTTCCACTGGCACGGACCCTGGGCAGAACCCCCGAATTAGTTAGTGGTCGAAATGGTCACTCCCATGCCAAACCAAAGCTAAGCCCGAACCTCGACCACCCAAACCGAATTAGTGGCCCTGTTCGACTTCGACTCCCACGCCGCCTTCTCTTCAATCCTGCGGCGCGTCTCAAATTCGCCCTCGCGCATTAGCGGCGCTCCCTCTGCGACACATCTTTCCCCGAGTCACCTCACCTCCTTTCATTCCCCCCCACCCCCTTCCCCCACCCCCTTCCCCCAACCCTTCCCCCACCTCCCTCGCACTCTCGCAACGCAAACACAAGTACTGTATCCGTCCCCTCGCGCGACACGGTGTTCGCTGGCCCGCAGCACCGTCACTCCACCGCACCACACCACACCACACCACACCACACGACACATGACAGGCACACAGCCCGCGTTGCATCGAGCTGCCACTCCGGCTCCACTGCTTTCCGGAGCAAACAACACCCTTCTCTTGCTCGTTATTCGTGCATTGCCCGAGATATCCGCCGCGGTCACGGTCCCCATCACCATACTTCATTGCTACTAGCAATTCGAGTACTACCAGTGGTAGTAGCATAGCATGGGCTCCTCCGAGGACTCGGACTCCGAGTCTGTCCACCCTGGGCCCATCCCTACGTTACTGTCGCCATCGCCATCCAATCGCCGATTCTCGCCGTCGATGCCGCCGACTCCCCGTGCCGCGGCAATCCCGCTGTTGCTGCTGCTGCTAGTCACGCTCCTGGCGCCGGCGGATGAGCGCTCCGCCAGCGGAGGCGGCGGAGTGCGCGGGGCGGTGGCGCAGACGGACTGTCCGCTGGTGGGGCAGGGCATCGACCCGTACTCGGCGGGGCTGGTCGACAACAAGCCGCCCGTCTACGTCTCCGTGCTCCTCAAGAAGCTCATCGCCGTTGACGGTGCGCGCGCCGTCCCCCACATTTCCGCACCCCCCTTCCTCTTTCCCCCTTTGCCCCCCTTTCCCCTTCCCCCCTGGCCCTCCTCCCCTTTCCCCTCCTTTCCTCCCCTTCCCCCGTCGCTCATTTCGCTGCCATCGGTACCTAGTACGCGCGTGCGCGCAGCTCCGCTCCTTCCGCTCAAATATTGGCGTACCCCTTGCGGCTGCCGTTTAAAAGCAAGTCTTAGGGTCATTCGCATTGCACGAAACGCCCAAGAATTGCTTTGGGAGGCAATGAATTGCACGTCCTTCACTCCTGAAAATTCCTCTCACAATCCCCTCCCCTCTCCCTTCTTTCCTCTCTCCCTCCCTCCCCACTCCCCCCCCCCCCCCCCCCCCCCTGGGCGCGCACGGCATGGCGGCGAGCAGAGGTCCAGTACAGCTACAGCGCCTACTTCTCCATCGTCACCACCTGGCGCGACCCAAGAGGTGCGTGCTGTGCTGCTAGCTCGCCCGCCGCCTCGTGCTCCCCAACGTGGCGCCGTGCCGTTCATAAGTATGGTGGGGTCGTTTCGCGGGTGCCGCGCCCAGGTCGTTGCATCTCATGGTGGGAGTATTCACCACGATTTTCTCCCACCCCGCCTTGGCATGGAGTGGAATGGCATGGCATGGCATGGCATGGCATGGCGTCGCGTCGCGTGGCATGACATAACGTGACATGGCATGGCATGGCACTGCATCATGGCGTGGCATGGCATGGCATGGCATGGCATGACGTGGCACGGCATGACGTGGCATGACGTGGCACGGCAGTGAACGACACGGTGGCGATGAACAAGGTGCTGTCGGCGATGGGGCCGGCGCTGACGTGGAAGGCTGTGGAGGACTGCAAGCCCAACGTGACGTTCTCGGGGTTCAACATCAGCCAGAAGGACGCCTGCCTCAAAAACATCAAGCAGGTCAAAGGGCCTCCCACGCGCGGGGGACTGTGATGTGGATGGGGATGTGGGGGGAGGAAGGGGGGGGTGGGAGAGAAGGGAGACGCAGCCTTGAGCGGGATGGCCAAGCGGGAGGCTGTGGCACGTGCTGATAAAGTGGTGATGCATCTGCTTGATGCTTGAATCTCCCACCAACCCCTTCTCCCCCTCCCCCCCTCCCCCCCCCCCCCCTACACACCACCACCACCTCCAATTTCTCCCCACCCCCCTCCCATGCGGCCCGGAGTGCAGAACAACCTGCCGCAGATGGAGGGGTGCAACAAGCCGTGCACTCCTGCGGGCATCACGTGCTGCGACGCCCTCTGGATCCCCTCGCTCACCATCCCCAACGTCATCCTCTACCCGCAAGACCGCTACCAAACTGGTCCGCCCCACCTCCTCTTCCCCTCTCTCCAACGGTCCTTTGTGTCAATGCGCTGTCCTCCTCTTCCTCCCACGTTCAAGGCTTATTTTGAGCGCACACACGCCATGCAACGCCACGCCATGCCATGGCAGGTGCTTGCTGGGAAGCATGCAGTGCACGTGCATGGCACAGCAAATGTATATCTGGCGCCTTGCGTGCCTCTCGTGTCCTCCTCGTGCGTGTGCGTGCAGAGAGCATTTTCTTCTTTGGGGATTACAGCACCGACGCCAGTGCCGTTGACCGAGAGTCCATCGTTGAAGGTACGCTATTGTCACACATGCTCGATGCCACCTGCATGCTCCTCCTTCCTCCCCTCGTTCTGCTCTTGCACCCTCTGCTCTGCTCTGCTCTTTCGCCCTAGTCCACCAATAGCCGCTCTGCCCTTGAAAAGCTGGCATTTCTGCCCTTCAGCCACATCCAAGGCGCTTTGCTCCCTCCCCTCCTCACTCCCTCTCCCCATCCCTCCCTCCCTCTCCCTCTTTCCTCATCTCGGTCTCCCCCCCTCTCCCCATCGTGCAGGAACCTTCTCCTCGCCCTTCACCTTCCGGAGATTCCCCTTTGACTCCCAGGTAAGTAACTCTCAGCTTCTCTCAACACTCCGCTGTCATCTATTGTTATCGCCCTCCATCCATAAGCATCAAGTAAAAACGTCTGCACCCATCCACGTGCGTCTCAGGAACTGGAGGCGACGCGTCTGCGCAGTCTCCCTCCCTCCCTCTCTCCACTCCCTACCTACTGTATCCCACATCTTCTCCTTTCCCTTCCCCGCCTTTCCTCCTCTTCCTTGTGTCTCCCCACCCCGCTCGTCTCCCCAACCTCTCCCCCCCCCCCCCTCCCCCTCCACCCCCCAGATACTGCGGTTGGTGGTGGCAGTGGAGGGCAGTGGGGAGTTCTACCTGGTGGGGAGCAACTCGGGGCGGCAGTCGGAGCAGGGGGGCGGGCAGATGGGGGGAGGGGGAGGCACGTACGTGAATGATGAGGTCACGGGCTGGAAGATTGCGAGTGTGGCGCTCGACTGCACTCCCTCTGACACCACTGTCAGCACCTCCGCCTCCTACGCTCCTGGTAACCACCTCCGCCACCTGCCATCCCGGTGTGTGCGTGGGAGCATGGGTGTGCGTGTGGGTGTGTAAGTGGGTAAGTGCGTGGGTGTGTGGATGGGTGGGTGTGTGGAAGGGTGGGTGTGTGGGTGTGTGGGTGTGTGGGTGTGTGGGTGTGTGGGTGTGTGGGTGTGTGGGTGTGTGGGTGTGTGGGTGTGTGGATGGGTGGGTGTGTGTGTGTGTGGGTGTGTGGGTGTGTGGGTGTGTGGGTGTGTGGATGGGTGGGTGTGTGGAAGGGTGGGTGTGTGGGTGTGTGGGTGTGTGGGTGCACACATGCATGATTCCTGAGAGCACTCTCTGTTCTTCCTCTGCTCTCACACCTCCCTCTGCTGCTCCCACACCTGCCTGCCACTGCTCTCACCTTCCCTCTGCTCCCACCCCTCCCTCTACTCCCACCCCTCCCTCTGTGCTCCCCTCTCCTCTCCCCATCACCAACTCCCCCCACATGCGCCTGCCTGCTGCTGCGTGCCCTCGCCCACAGAGGACCCGTGGAACGCCATACCGGACAACACGGGCAGCGGCAGCAGTGGGGCAGCGAGCAACCAGAGCGCCACGTGCATCTTCACCATCCACATCCAACGCACCAGCGGCGTCTATGTCATCGCCGTACGCTCCCACCCCTGCCTCCTCTCTCTCTCTCGCACTCGCTGCCGTTCTGGTCTTCCTACGCTCTGCTTCTCTCCTCCACACCACACATCATCGCATCCTGCCTTCTCTGCCTTCGTCTTTGGAGGTCTGTCTCTACCTTCAGTTGACTGTACATTCATTTCATCTCACTCCTCTCTGGCCTATATCCTCCCCCTTGTTTCTGGCCCATAACCTGTCTTTGCTATCTCTCTTCCCCCACCCCTTTCTTCTATAAAAAGTTCAACCTCCCTTCCCCCTTCCCTCCTCCTCCTCCTCTTCCTCCTCCTCCTCCTCCTCCTCCTCCTCCTCCTCCTCCTCCTCCTCCTCCTCCTCCTCCTCCTCCTCCTCCTCCTCCTCTCTCCTCTCGCCTCTCTCTCCTCTCTTGCCACTTGCTCCTCCCCCGCCCCACCAGGTGCTGCTGCCAGTCATACTGAGCGTCTATCTCACATTCACGGCCTTCATAGCCAAGCCAGAGGATCTCGAGATTCGATTGGGGCGTGCCTCACGCTCTTCCTCGCCCTCGTCGCCATTCAGTTCGTCATTGACAGCCAGGTTCGTCATTGACAGCCAGGTTCGTCATTGACAGCCAGGTTCGTCATTGACAGCCAGGTTCGTCATTGACAGCCAGGTTCGTCATTGACAGCCAGGTTCGGCATTGACAGCCAGGTTCGGCTTTGACAGCCAGGTTCGTCATTGACAGCCAGGTTCGTCATTGACAGCCAGGTTCGTCATTGACAGCCAGGTTCGTCATCCCGCCCTCCCCTCCCGCACAACACACCTTCTGTTATTCTGCTCTCAATCTCCTCTCGCCTTGAAGCATCAGCCTGGCACTCCAATACCCACCTCTCACTCACTTCACTTCACTCCAAACCTCCCTAAACTTCTTTGCCCTTCTTCCCCCCGCTCTCACCTCAGCCCCCTCTTCCAAACCCAAACTTTCTGCTTCCACGCTCATTCAACACTGCTTCCACGCTCATTCAACACTGCTTCCAAACCCCTCCTGAATCCCTCCTCGCCTCCTCAACCCCCCTCCCCGTTCCCACCCCTACCCACCTGCATGGGTGCAGTTGCCGCGCACGTCAGCGATAACCAACTTTGGGTATCTGATGATCACCTCCTACATTGTCATCTGGCTGTGCACCATGGAGACCCTCGTTGCCTTCTGCATCGCCGAGCGCATCGAGAAGAACGTGCAGGAGCTCGTCTCCGACTCGCTGCCGCCCGCCCTCTCCTTCAAGCGCCGCTCGCCTGCCGACAAGGCAGCGGGCGAGAAGCTGATGGGCTCCGGTCGACACGTGGATGGTGTTGACAGCAACGACCCTGAAGCCATTGCTGAAGCTGCAGTGGAGAGGAGGGCTGCTGCGGCTGAGGAGAAGCAGAAGAAGAACGTCCCGGGCCTGCTGGTATGTCCCAATAGGCTGCTGCATTGAATTGGTCTTCTGCTAGTTTTCCCTGCATTCCTATAACAACTAACCTCACCTCCTCTCCCCCAAAACTGATTGGTGCCTTGTCTTGGCAGAGATTCCGGTTGTTTGGCTACCATGTGAGGCAATCCAACCCTGAGAGAGCCAAGCAAGGGAACTACCGGCTGGCAGTCAAAATAGACATTATTGTTGGTCTTTTTCTCTGGCTACACTGTCACCTGGATAGTTCTGTGCACCACTTGATAGTTTTTCTTATAGACCATGCATAAGGTGTTACAATGGAAGGTGAGAGACAATTGTTTGTTTTGGGAGTGGGTGGCTTTCTCTAACTTTGTATTTCAGGGCTGCCCAATAGTGGATAGTGTCATAGTGGATTTGCCTTACCGGTACAAGCATTTAGGGAGTGAAGAATGCTACCATGCTCCCTAAAACCATAGTCCACACCTGTTTTACGATTGAGTCGCGTTCTGAAAACGTAAATGGGTTTGTACTGTGAACAAAGGCCTGTACACACGATGCCCGTTTGACTAACCCAAGGTTGCCTTGTGAAGAGGGCTTTTAAGTGTTTCTGAGAATTTCGCAAATTTCGTCAACGTCGCACCTAGCAAAAAGGGGCTTATAAAAAATTTGTAACTCTCCATTGACATTTTGACTTCGGTCTCTTCCGTGTGACTTCGGTTTCTGTGGTTCGTATTGGCTCATAACCACTGCAACTTGCTCGAGGAGCTTGTAATGTGGGTGCAACTGGCTGGTAAAAAAAACACGGGTGCAGACTTTCTATTTTGGAAAGGGCAAATTCGCGCGCAGGGGTTGAGCATCTTGTGTAACGCTAACGCGTGTCGTACCAGTCGTGCCTTTGTTGGTTTCCTCCTTGCAACCCGATGTGAGTGAATGGTGGCTTGACTCGATACCGAAATACCTGGCTCCAAAAAGACGGCTGGCTTGGACGCCACGAAGCCTATGCTCGAGCCTGGTCTGGTCTGGCCCGAACCCCAAACCAGGTTTGGCAGGTGTTACGACTTCAAGTCTGCTACACATACTGATTCCTAAACAGTGCTCTGTCTGGTTGCCATACCATGCCATCGAGCGCTCCTCTTCAGGTCCTCGGGTCGCTCCTTATCCCCGACCAACCAATACGTCGAATCGGAGCCCCAAAAGGATCGACATCCCACATCACACGGAACCAGCATGAGCCCGAGCAGCCCCCAGCCACTCGTCCGAATCGGGAATGAAGTCGTGCTACATGTGCGGCGCCGGAGATGCCTTTCCAGCCAGTCACACCAATGCTTTCCCGCTGCCGAAGCGCGTCCGCCCGCCTCCATCCACCATTCTGTCGAATCGACTGTCGAATCGAAACTGTACTGGTACTAGTACAGTCCCAGCATGCACTGAGCGCTCTTATCGCAATGCACTTCGTGGCTGTGGAGTGGAGCTTTGTGTGACGCCGCTCTCGCACAACACAATCCCGCTTGAAGTTCCCCCATGGCTACCACCATGATGGCGGCTTTCTCGTGCCGTGGGGCCTCCCCTCGTCTGCTCGTGCCGCTCCTGCTCCTCTCCCTCGGCGTCTTGCGGATCCACGCGCGCCACGGCCCCGAGATAGCCGTTGCGGACGCTCAGGCGAATTCCCGCAGCGGCGCCGGCATTCCCGCCGGGGGTGTCGCCGATTTTCATGGAGGGCAATTCAAGTTGGACTCGCAGTCACCCGAGGTATACTCGATCACAAAGAGTCGCAGTCGAACTGCCCCCGATGAGAGTCGCAGTCGAACTGCCCCCGATGAGAGTCGCAGTCGAACTGCCCCCGATGAGAGTCGCAGTCGAACTGCCCCCGATGAGAGTCGCAGTCGAATTGCCCCCGATGAGAGTCGCAGTCGCAGTTGATGATGCCACTACTAGCATTAGCCGGAAACAGTCGCGCGACATGTGACGTTACTGAATGTAGATTGCTCGTAAGTCGAACGGTGACTTCACACACTCACTGAGTGGCACTCACACACACTCACACACACTCACACACACTCACACACACTTTCACGTGAGTCATGGGCAGGTCGGAGCATCCCGAGGGCGCCAGCATGATGGTCCATCAGCCGCAACAAGGGCGCCCAACACGGGGAGCAATGACGGCTCGGCGGAGTCGATTGCGGAGTGGAAGCGGCGATCAGCGGAAGCGGGCGCGCACTTCTTCCCCCTGCAGCGCGCGGAAGACGCCCCCAGCAGGGAGGAGATACACCGGCGGATTCTCAAGGTGAGCGGTGAAGGAGCGGAGCGGGCGGAATCAGGGAGTTGCTGGTCGAATTGTCTTTCACAATATCACGATAAGCTGCCGCTGCCGCCCTCAATGCCATGGGGCACATGGATGGAGAGACAGCGGTGCAGGAGGAGCTTGCACACATATGGATGAGGCATGCGCATGGCGTTGCATGGCGTTGCATGGCGTTGCATGGCGTTGCATGGCGTTGCATGGCGTTGCATGGCGTTGCATGGCGTTGCATGGCGTTGCATGGCGTTGCATGGCGTTGCATGGACATCTTCACTTCACCGCTGCCACTCCGCTGCGGGCTCTTACTGTCTTTACGATTGCGTGCGTGCGTCCTCGCCCCCTCCCCCTCCCCGCCTCTCACAATCCGTGACATGATGTGCAGGGCATGGGGCAAGGCATGAAGCCCCCGGAAGCGTCAGGCACGGTATCGCAGGTGCGTGAGCGCACACAACACATGCTTGCGTGCGTGCATCACTGCTTGCGTGCGTGCATCACTGCTTGCGTGCGTGCATCACTGCTTGCGTGCGTGCATCACTGCTTGCTTGTGTGCATCACTGCTTGCGTGTGTGCATCACTGCTTGCTTGTGTGCATCACTGCTTGCGTGTGTGCATCACTGCTTGCGTGCGTGCATCACTGCTTGCGTGTGTGCATCACTGCTTGCGTGTGTGCATCACTGCTTGCTTGTGTGCATCACTGCTTGCGTGTGTGCATCACTGCTTGCGTGTGTGCATCACTGCTTGCGTGCGTGCATCACTGCTTGCGTGCGTGCATCACTGCTTGCGTGCGTGCATCACTGCTTGCGTGTGTGCATCACTGCTTGCTTGTGTGCATCACTGCTTGCTTGTGTGCATCACTGCTTGCGTGTGTGCATCACTGCTTGCGTGCGTGCATCACTGCTTGCGTGTGTGCATCACTGCTTGCGTGTGTGCATCACTGCTTGCTTGTGTGCATCACTGCTTGCGTGTGTGCATCACTGCTTGCGTGTGTGCATCACTGCTTGCGTGCGTGCATCACTGCTTGCGTGCGTGCATCACTGCTTGCTTGCGTGCATCACTGCTTGCTTGCGTGCATCACTGCTTGCGTGCGTGCATCACTGCTTGCTTGTGTGCATCACTGCTTGCTTGTGTGCATCACTGCTTGCGTGCGTGCATCACTGCTTGCGTGCGTGCATCACTGCTTGCTTGCGTGCATCACTGCTTGCTTGTGTGCATCACTGCTTGCGTGTGTGCATCACTGCTTGCGTGTGTGCATCACTGCTTGCGTGCGTGCATCACTGCTTGCGTGCGTGCATCACTGCTTGCTTGCGTGCATCACTGCTTGCTTGCGTGCATCACTGCTTGCGTGCGTGCATCACTGCTTGCTTGTGTGCATCACTGCTTGCTTGTGTGCATCACTGCTTGCGTGCGTGCATCACTGCTTGCGTGCGTGCATCACTGCTTGCTTGCGTGCATCACTGCTTGCTTGTGTGCATCACTGCTTGCGTGTGTGCATCACTGCTTGCGTGCGTGCATCACTGCTTGCGTGCGTGCATCACTGCTTGCGTGTGTGCATCACTGCTTGCGTGTGTGCATCACTGCTTGCGTGCGTGCATCACTGCTTGCGTGCGTGCATCACTGCTTGCTTGCGTGCATCACTGCTTGCTTGCGTGCATCACTGCTTGCGTGCGTGCATCACTGCTTGCGTGCGTGCATCACTGCTTGCGTGCGTGCATCACTGCTTGCGTGTGTGCATCACTGCTTGCTTGTGTGCATCACTGCTTGCGTGCGTGCATCACTGCTTGCATGCGTGCATCACTGCTTGCGTGCGTGCATCACTGCTTGCGTGTGTGCATCACTGCTTGCGTGTGTGCATCACTGCTTGCGTGTGTGCATCACTGCTTGCTTGTGTGCATCACTGCTTGCGTGTGTGCATCACTGCTTGCGTGCGTGCATCACTGCTTGCGTGCGTGCATCACTTCTTGCGTGCGTGCATCACTGCTTGCTTGCGTGCATCACTGCTTGCGTGCGTGCATCACTGCTTGCGTGCGTGCATCACTGCTTGCTTGTGTGCATCACTGCTTGCGTGCGTGCATCACTGCTTGCGTGCGTGCATCACTGCTTGCTTGTGTGCATCACTGCTTGCTTGTGTGCATCACTGCTTGCGTGTGTGCATCACTGCTTGCTTGCGTGCATCACTGCTTGCGTGCGTGCATCACTGCTTGCGTGCGTGCATCACTGCTTGCGTGCGTGCATCACTGCTTGCGTGTGTGCATCACTGCTTGCTTGTGTGCATCACTGCTTGCGTGTGTGCATCACTGCTTGCTTGCGTGCATCACTGCTTGCGTGCGTGCATCACTGCTTGCTTGTGTGCATCACTGCTTGCGTGCGTGCATCACTGCTTGCGTGTGTGCATCACTGCTTGCTTGTGTGCATCACTGCTTGCTTGTGTGCATCACTGCTTGCGTGCGTGCATCACTGCTTGCGTGCGTGCATCACTGCTTGCGTGCGTGCATCACTGCTTGCTTGTGTGCATCACTGCTTGCTTGTGTGCATCACTGCTTGCGTGCGTGCATCACTGCTTGCTTGTGTGCATCACTGCTTGCGTGCGTGCATCACTGCTTGCTTGCGTGCATCACTGCTTGCGTGCGTGCATCACTGCTTGCTTGCGTGCATCACTGCTTGCTTGTGTGCATCACTGCTTGCGTGCGTGCATCACTCCTTGCTTGTGTGCATCACTGCTTGCGTGCGTGCATCACTCCTTGCTTGTGTGCATCACTGCTTGCGTGCGTGCATCACTCCTTGCTTGTGTGCATCACTGCTTGCGTGCGTGCATCACTCCTTGCTTGTGTGCATCACTGCTTGCGTGCGTGCATCACTCCTTGCTTGTGTGCATCACTGCTTGCGTGCGTGCATCACTGCTTGCGTGCGTGCATCACTGCTTGCTTCCGTGCATCACTGCTTGCTTGCGTGCATCACTGCTTGCGTGCGTGCATCACTGCTTGCTTGTGTGCATCACTGCTTGCTTGTGTGCATCACTGCTTGCGTGCGTGCATCACTGCTTGCGTGCGTGCATCACTGCTTGCTTGCGTGCATCACTGCTTGCTTGTGTGCATCACTGCTTGCGTGTGTGCATCACTGCTTGCGTGCGTGCATCACTGCTTGCGTGCGTGCATCACTGCTTGCGTGTGTGCATCACTGCTTGCGTGTGTGCATCACTGCTTGCGTGCGTGCATCACTGCTTGCGTGCGTGCATCACTGCTTGCTTGCGTGCATCACTGCTTGCTTGCGTGCATCACTGCTTGCGTGCGTGCATCACTGCTTGCGTGCGTGCATCACTGCTTGCGTGCGTGCATCACTGCTTGCGTGTGTGCATCACTGCTTGCTTGTGTGCATCACTGCTTGCGTGCGTGAATCACTGCTTGCGTGCGTGCATCACTGCTTGCGTGCGTGCATCACTGCTTGCGTGTGTGCATCACTGCTTGCGTGTGTGCATCACTGCTTGCGTGTGTGCATCACTGCTTGCTTGTGTGCATCACTGCTTGCGTGTGTGCATCACTGCTTGCGTGCGTGCATCACTGCTTGCGTGCGTGCATCACTGCTTGCGTGCGTGCATCACTGCTTGCTTGCGTGCATCACTGCTTGCGTGCGTGCATCACTGCTTGCGTGCGTGCATCACTGCTTGCTTGTGTGCATCACTGCTTGCGTGCGTGCATCACTGCTTGCGTGCGTGCATCACTGCTTGCTTGTGTGCATCACTGCTTGCTTGTGTGCATCACTGCTTGCGTGTGTGCATCACTGCTTGCTTGCGTGCATCACTGCTTGCGTGCGTGCATCACTGCTTGCGTGCGTGCATCACTGCTTGCGTGCGTGCATCACTGCTTGCGTGTGTGCATCACTGCTTGCTTGTGTGCATCACTGCTTGCGTGTGTGCATCACTGCTTGCTTGCGTGCATCACTGCTTGCGTGCGTGCATCACTGCTTGCTTGTGTGCATCACTGCTTGCGTGCGTGCATCACTGCTTGCGTGTGTGCATCACTGCTTGCTTGTGTGCATCACTGCTTGCTTGTGTGCATCACTGCTTGCGTGCGTGCATCACTGCTTGCGTGCGTGCATCACTGCTTGCGTGCGTGCATCACTGCTTGCTTGTGTGCATCACTGCTTGCTTGTGTGCATCACTGCTTGCGTGCGTGCATCACTGCTTGCTTGTGTGCATCACTGCTTGCGTGCGTGCATCACTGCTTGCTTGCGTGCATCACTGCTTGCGTGCGTGCATCACTGCTTGCTTGTGTGCATCACTGCTTGCGTGCGTGCATCACTGCTTGCTTGTGTGCATCACTGCTTGCGTGCGTGCATCACTGCTTGCTTGCGTGCATCACTGCTTGCGTGCGTGCATCACTGCTTGCTTGCGTGCATCACTGCTTGCTTGTGTGCATCACTGCTTGCGTGCGTGCATCACTCCTTGCTTGTGTGCATCACTGCTTGCGTGCGTGCATCACTCCTTGCTTGTGTGCATCACTGCTTGCGTGCGTGCATCACTGCTTGCGTGCGTGCATCACTCCTTGCTTGTGTGCATCACTCCTTGCTTGCGTGCATCACTGCTTGCGTGCGTGCATCACTCCTTGCTTGTGTGCATCACTGCTTGCTTGCGTGCATCACTGCTTGCTTGCGTGCATCACTGCTTGCTTGTGTGCATCACTGCTTGCTTGTGTGCATCACTGCTTGCTTGTGTGCATCACTGCTTGCTTGCGTGCATCACTGCTTGCGTGCGTGCATCACTCCTTGCTTGTGTGCATCACTCCTTGCTTGCGTGCATCACTGCTTGCGTGCGTGCATCACTCCTTGCTTGTGTGCATCACTGCTTGCTTGTGTGCAGGAGAAGGGGTATCGCCTGCCGCTGCTGGACTACGACAGCTTGCTGCTCTCAACGGCCAACGGCACAATGGGCAACACCATGGTCAACTACAGCTCCTTCGTCGATGACAACCACATCAGCCTTCCGTATGCTCCGCACCGTGCCATGCCCCACTCGTCGCATCGCATCCCACGCGCTGCACGCCACTCTCACTCACTCACACTTCCAAAACGCACTCTCACGCCGCCCTCTCTCAGCAACTCTCAAGCACCCCTCTCTCGGTCGCCCATCATCCCCTACACCAGCCCTTCACAATAAACGCAGCTTCCCACGTTGCTTCTCCCCTCTTTCCCCGCTTTCTCCCCCCACCAGCGTGTATCCGTACTACGTGTCACTCAAGCTGGGGTCGAGGAAGCAGGAGTTCAGCATGGCGCTCAACCTCATCATCCAAGACACCTTCGTGCCCTGCGACTGCCTGCACTGCGCCTCCATGCGCAAGGGGGTGCGTGCGTGCATGGGCTTCTGCCCTCCGCCCACCCACCCACCCGCCCACCCGCCCACCCGCCCACCCACCCACCCTCCCACCCACCCACCCACCCACCACCCATCCATCCGCCCACCCACCCACCCACCCATCCACCCGCCCACCCGCCCACCCACCCACCCACCCACCCATCCACCCACCCACCCATCCACCCACCCATCCACCCACCCACCCACCCATCCACCCACCCACCCACCCACCCACCCACCCACCCACCCACCCACCCACCCACCCACCCACCCACGCCCAACGGGGAGGGCAAGGGGGGAAACATGGTGTTGGTCTGGTAGTGTGTGAATGCACTCATGCTGCATTCCTGTTTCCGTTACAACAGCACATCCCCTTCCCTCCCCCACCACAACTCCTCTCCTTCTACTACCCCCTCTCTCTCTCTCTCTCCCTCTCCCTTCACACTGATTACACAGCACGCCGTTCCCAGCTAGCCTCACCTCACGTTCCCCTCCTTCCCCTCCCCTCGCCCCCCCTCGTCTCGCCCCTCAGACCACGAACAGCAAGCCCTTCAGCACGCTCGCCTCCACAACCCTCAAGTACATCTCCTGCAGCGACCAGCGCTGCATGACGGGCGTTGACAATGGCTACTACGGCTGCAACACGGATGGGCTCGGCAACTACCTCAACACCACGGGCCTGCTGCCTGGGGACGACGCTCTCTGCGTGTACAATGCAAACGATGGAGCCTACGACTACTACGAAGCAGACTATAATACGGGATCGTACCTTCAGTCGGTGGGGCATGTGGTGGAGGACACCCTCTACCTCACTGCACCTGATGGTACCGAAGTCAACCGATCCATCGTTTTTGGGTGAGTCTTTCCTTGTATTTGGCCATAATCTCTCCCGTGCTTCCTCCCGCACTGCATTATCCTCTCCTTTGTTCTGTCCCTCACCTCCCTCTCTCTGCCGCCCCCCATTGCCTCCCCAGTTGTGGAGTGAACCAGCAGGGCTACTGGGGCATGCAGGGGTGGCAGTACGGCTCGTGGGCAGCAGGAGGCGTGTTGGGGCTGGGGTGGAACAGCCCCTTCCTCTGGCAACTCACCGGCATTAATGACCCAAGCGCCTTCGCGGTGTGCCTCGAGGCCACCCCCACGAACAATACGGGGTGGGATGGCAAGGTGCCGCTGCAGACAGGCAGCAGCCATCTCACCATCGGAGCCACCGGCCTCCCTGCCGGCGCCAACTACTCCAATATGTAACCCCCCTGCACCTGCTCCACACGACACCCTCCCGCGCTCCCTCGGTCCCTCGTGCTTTCGTGCCCCCTTGTTCTCTCGCAACCTCTCGTGCCCATCCATCCGTCCATCCATCCATCCATCCATCCATCCATCCATCCATCCATCCATCCATCCATCCATCCATCCATCCATCCATCCATCCATCCATCCATCCATCCATCCATCCATCCATCCATCCATCCATCCATCCATCCATCCACCCACCCACCCACCCACCCACCCACCCACCCACCCACCCACCCACCCACCCACCCACCCACCCACCCACCCACCCACCCACCCACCCACCCACCCACCCACCCACCCACCCACCCACCCACCCACCCACCCACCCACCCACCCACCCACCCACCCGTCCATCCCTCCCTCCGTCCATCCCTCCCTCCGTCCATCCATCCGTCCTTCCGTCCGTCCATCCATCCATCCATCCATCCATCCATCCATCCATCCATCCATCCATCCATCCATCCGTCCGTCCATCCGTCCGTCCGTCCGTCCGTCCGTCCATCCGTCCATCCGTCCATCCGTCCATCCGTCCATCCGTCCGTCCGTCCGTCCGTCCGTCCGTCCGTCCGTCCGTCCGTCCGTCCATCCGTCCGTCCGTCCATCCATCCATCCATCCATCCATCCATCCATCCATCCATCCATCCATCCATCCATCCATCCATCCATCCATCCATCCATCCACCCACCCACCCACCCGTCCATCCGTCCGTCCGTCCGTCCGTCCATCCATCCATCCATCCATCCATCCATCCATCCATCCATCCATCCATCCATCCATCCATCCATCCATCCATCCATCCATCCATCCGTCCGTCCGTCCGTCCGTCCGTCCGTCCGTCCGTCCGTCCGTCCATCCATCCATCCGCCCATCCACCCGCCCATCCACCCGCCCATCCACCCGCCCATCCACCCATCCATCCATCCATCCACCCATCCATCCACCCATCCACCCATCCACGTCTTCCCCTCCACCCATGTGCAATCCCTCCTCCTCCAGGTCATATGAGTTCGGTGTGCAATACACCCAGATCACAATAAGCAACGCCACGCACACCCTCCACATCAAAGACCAAGGCTGGGTAGACCCCGACCTGCCTGTTGACTTCCCTAAGAACGCCACGCCGGGCTTCTTCTTCATGCCCGAGTCCTTCGTGCATCTCCTGCGCTACCCTCTCTTCATGGATCTTCTCGAGAAGGTATGTTCGCTTCCGCCTCTCTCTCTCTCTCCCTGTCTGCTTGTCTCAGAGCCCGTCTGTCTGACTCGAGGCCGTGTGAAGCTTGGCCAAGCCCGCATGATTGGCATTCTGTTGTGAGCTGCTTGTCTCATGTTGGCTGCTACGACGACTGGGAGGCTCTTGCTCTGTTTGACTCTTAAGAGCTCCCCACATGCAAGACGCGTTGTTTCAATTCACTGAGAAGACACATGACCACTTGAGTGTCTGTATGAGGAAGCCAAATTACAGCTCGTCAGAAGATGGGCTTGTTCCTTGTTGCTCGAACCACTGAGATTGAGTGACACCATTCTCACGGTGACAGCAATCTTGTTTCACAAATACGCACACATTATATGCACATATGTGGCTTGAAAATGAGCTGGATGTACTAGGCTGTAGTGCAACAGGGCTTGCTGGAAATGCATGTTTCGTCCATGAGAGAGCGCCCCTCTTAGGCTACTCATGTGCCAGATTCCTTGTGCACGTAACCACTTCTCATTGTTCCCTTTTACGCTGTGCATCTGCATGTGCATGTGCATGTGCATGTGCATCTGCATCTGCATGTGCATGTGCATGTGCATGTGCATGTGCATGTGCATCTGCATGTGCATGTGCATGTGTATGTGCATTTGCATCTGCATGTGCATCTACTTCTGCTAATTCCAGCTCGCAGACATGACAGGGCAAGATTTAACCGTTTATGGATATGCCAAGGACATGTATCGGCTCGTATGCTTCAAGTAAGCTTTCCGCCTTCATTGCATGAACCCCATTGATTTGAGATGAGTTCAGAGAGAGCACCTTTCAGCTCTTGCCAATCCCTCCGCTCGTGTCCATCCTTCAAAGTGCCACCTCCATGCACGTACCACACACAACGCACCACCTCTCTGCTCCCCCGCAACTGCTCCTTGATTTGAATGGAGGCTGAGCACACGTGGCTGCTACCTACCACAAGGTGAGCCATTCTGATCCAATCCAGCCTCTACGGAAGGGAGCCTCATATGGCGCTCTGAGGTTTCAAGTCAAGTGCATCACCTGCCGCAGCCCAACCCAGACCACGTCAGGTGAGCCAACAGTCGGTGCTTGGCTGAAAGTGGGCAGTGTGCTGGATCCACTGCCGTGCACATCCACTGCCGTGCACATCCACTGCCGTGCACATCCACTGCCAGGAGATGGAAGGTGCCTGCCATGGCCTGGTGACGTGATGAATGAAGTGCTTTGAGACGTCTCAGAACACTTCTACCCGTACATATCCACACCCAGAAGAAGGAAGGTGTCATGGCCTGTTCCGTCCGTTCTCGCATACCTTTAGTCTGTGAACCATTCGGTAGGGCCTGTTAAATTGGATGACACGCAGGCTGACCAGGCGACGGGTGTTTAGCTCAGGAGCCCAGCGCCGCCGCCAATGTAACAAGGTAACCAGCATTAGTCAGCAGCCAGTAACCTAGTCAACCCAACGTACTGGCCACCCAGTAGTGTTGGGCTGTGATAGTCCAATCCAAAGAGGCATCGGCTCATACGCACTTCGCCGTTTCCTGCGCATGCACCTCTTTTTTTTGGGCATGAGTAGTTAATACGGCTTTCTGACTCTTGCTCTCCAATCGGTCCTCTGACCTTCTCCCTCTCCCCGCTTGCTCTTAACGATGCTCCTCTAACAGCAACAAGAACAAGGCAGAGGATCCGTTCACCACCTTCCCCACCATCAACATTGCTATCCCCTCTTCAGACAACACCAGCGCCACCTCGCACTTCTATCTCAAGCCGCGCGAGTACCTCGCCCAGGTCAGCATCCCTGTGATTCGCAGCCTCTCCTCTCTCTCAGTACCTCGCCCTGGTATAGCACGCCTTGTCGTCATTCAATCACGGGCTCATCTCATAGCAGTAGCCCGCCCAGGGAAAACAGAAACTTGTTCTGGAGAACTTGTCAGCAGCCTCGTTTTCCGCTTATCTCCGTTCATCCAAACACATGCCATGCCAGAGCAGGATGATGGATGGAGACTGTGTTGCAGTTTCAGCTGCCACCAACATGTGCTTATCAAGCAGTCCCGGACCCTCCCAATCCAATGCGTGCCCCTCCCAATCCAATTCACACTCCTCCCAACCCAATGCTCCCCCCTCCACTACTACCATGCCTATGCCTGCCCCTCCCATCCCTCCACTAATCCATCAGCTGTTCAGCAGTACTTGACTCAACCCCGAAATCCTCCATCCGAAATCAGCTATTCTCTCTCCTCTCTCCTCTCCTCTCTCCTCTCCTTCCCCCTTTGCTCTCTCCTCTCCTCTCCATTCGCTTCCACCTCCTCAACTCACATTCGCGCAGTGGGGTTCTTCCCTTGCTAAGTCGCTGCCGCTTAGACTAGTTAAGAACCTCCCGTGCCACTCATCAAAGTTCTTCCCCAATCCCATGCCGCCCCACAGATTGCACCGCCTACTTACTGCGTTATGGCCACGTATCTTCCTGCCGACAGAAACTACTACAGCTACATTGGAGGTATGCTGGCCACCTACCACACATCCACACTCCTTTCTCCACCTGACCTTGTACCAGCACCCTTCCCCTTTCCCCGCCGACCGACCACTGAGCTGTGCGGCCCACCCTCTGCCATCTGCCACCGCGGGTGCAGGACCCCTATCCTGCCATACTGCCAATTTACCTGTCGTGATGACGTCTCCCACTCACTCATCACAACACGCCTACCAACCGCATTCCAGCCTAAGCAATCTGATGGGCTCGTATTGAGCACGCACAGTTGGCTGCACTGAGCGTGACTTCTGAAAATGTCTCAAAAGGCAATCCTGAACGCTGGTCATTTGAGCAAGCACTGGTTAACTGCACTGATCGTCTCTGACTTTTACCCTGGAGCCCACAAGCGAGAAGCTAGATGGGCTGAATATCATCGCTGCCCTTGTCCCCCGCCCCTCCCACTTCCCTGTCACCACACCCTTTACTTGCTGCCCTCCTCTGGGGGGGTGCATGTGGCAATGAGCAGAGCCAGGGCTGATCAACAAGTACCTCTTCCTGGACTACACCAACGAGATCGCAGGATGGATGGATGCTCCTAACTGTAAGCTGCTGCTCACCCTGCCCGCAACGCCTGCCTGCCCCTACCATTTCCCCTGCACACGCGCCCGCCTCTTGTCTCTTTCGTCCTACAGGATTTTCAACACTCTTTGCTGTGGACACCCTCCATCCTCCACCTGTGCTTGCTGTCGCTGTGGTCTTTCAAGCAGATCAATTCTAATAAGCAGAACCCTGTGGGGTGTGCTTGCTTGCCCAAGTTCTGCCACGCCACCGCTTCTCTTTCGGCCCATTCTTCAATATTTTCTGTCGCTTGCTTCTTGTTCCCTTTCCCCTCACTTGCGTCACACCCCTTTCTGACACTTCACTCTCCTCTCCTCTCCTCTCCTCTCCTCTCCTCTCCTCTTCTCTCCTCTCCTCTCCTCTCCTCTCCTCTCCTCACTTACCTCCCCATCCTCTCAACAGGTGGAGCTGAGCCCCTGCTGCCGCCACCCTCCCCTCCTCCACCTCCCTCACCTGTTTCTAAAGGGGCCACTCGCTCTCTCTCCCTAGTGGCGGCAGCTCTGTCAGCTGTTGTTGTCCTTGTCACCTCTGCCGCCCTGCTTGCTCTTGGTCTCCTGTAGAGTCGAGTTCCTCCCTGTAGGCTTTTGAGCCTGAGTCTTGACTCAGGAGCATGCATTCTGGTTTGCTACAGTGTTGCCTGCTATAGCCTTCGTTGTTGCCTCCTTTGAAGGCTGAACGCTGTATTTATGAAATTGTCTACCGGTCATCAGGTGGCATATATTTATAAGACCCGGGTCTTATCATTAGGAAATGTATATTACTTGTGTTTTGGAAGCCAGACATGTGAACAGTATGTGCTCCGTTTTTAGCATTCAAAAGAAGTAGGGTACTGAAGTGAACTCCGCGACCGTCGAATGCACGTCGTCACCCAACAATCACCCTGGGTGCCTTCTCCCATTGCTCCCAAAACGTGGTTACCGCATCACAATCTTGCGGGACCCAGCGCACCAATGCCTTGTGACCAGCTGTTACCCCTCCTTAACGAACACGTTATGGGATTTGTTGTGAAAAACGGTAGAAAAACTATCAGAATTTCATTCCTTGGCTATAAAATGACCGGGTCTCTAGGGGGAGGGGGGGTCTTATAATGCTAGCCCCCATTTAAGGAGATATAACTACAAACGACCTATTTAGCGTAACCCCCTCGGTATTATAGACCCGGGGGCAGGGCCTCAGATTCGTTTTGGCCTAGGCTGAAAAAATCAGAGTGGCAAAACGTTTTGCTGAAAAGCAGATCTAGTAAATCAGATCCATTTTACACCACAAATCTAGTAAATTTTCTTGTTTATTGTCAACAAATTGCTGACTTCAGTTTCAGTTCTAAAAAAGGTATGAAATCTCAGCCTTTTTTACCTAAATCAGCCTTTTTTCGCTGACTTCTGAGGCCCTGCCCGGGGGTCTACAACGGAAAAATGATTGACTAACAGGAATGACTGTTGAAATCAGAACGTGAGGATGACTAAAATGAGGACAGTACAGGATTGTATAGCTAGCCCGAATTGAGGTTGAACCCCTTAAAGAGTACCCCACTATAGCCTAGCAAGTAAAATTATAATTTGACACACCCCCATAGGCTAAGTGGGGGACAATCAGATGGTCACAAGACCAGTCAAGAAAAGCAAACAAAGCAAAGCTCAAGGTGAATCTCAAAGACACCACACACTCTGAGCACAAGCAAGCGACCACAAGGCCGGTTCACACGGAGAGTTATAATAGCAAGGCAGTACACTGATCACAACCTAGCAAGGGTATACATGCATGTATAAGTATATGTAGCAGTGTACAACAAGTGCAAGGCAAGATCAAGAGACAAGCAGGTGAAGCAGAGTGGGCAGAAGCCCAAGAGCAGTGCAGAAACGCTGATGATCACCAGACCCAAGGGCCTTGGTGAAGACATCAGCAGTGTTGGCCCGAGAGGCCACGTAGGAAAGGCGAAGCTGACCACGCTGCTGCAGCTCTCGAGCAAGGAAGTAGCGAAGAGCAATGTGCTTCGTCTGTGCTCCAGTCTCTGCTCGTGACACAAGGCAATCATGGCCTTGTTGTCGACGTACAGAACTGGAGGAGAACGAGGCCGCTCCCCCAAGTCTGTCAGCAGGTAGGTCAGCCAGCGTAGCTCCTGTGCAGCCATAGCCCCAGCGTAGATCTCGGCCTCACAGCTGGATCCAAGCATAGAAGACGAACGAATGGACCTCCACGAGACAGAACCAGAGCCGAGACTGAAGGTGTAACCCTGTGACGACCGCTGAGTCGCCTGGTCGTCGGCCCAGGAAGCGTCTGAGTGACCTGTGAGTACCACTGAGTCCCGTCCTCCAAGCGCAAGCCCGATGCCCGATGTACTACACAAGTAACACAGTACCCTCTTAGCAGCTTCCCAGTGCACCTTTCGGTGTCTACCGGGAGCCACGTAGCGAGCCAGGAGGCTGAGAGGGTACGCGAGGTCAGGTCGTGTGCATGTCATCAGGTACATGAGGCTACCCACAAGCTCTGGATACGGACCACTCGGCTCTACGGACTTGTCCGAAGGTGGAGCTGAGAGCGAGTGGCCTGTAGGCAGAGGAGTGGGCTGTGGCGAGGACCACGTGAAACTGAAGCGCTGAAGGACCTGGTGCACCATGTGTGAATGAGTTAGGGTGATGGTGCGCCGTGCTCTGTCTCGGGTGATCTGCAAGCCAAGATAGCTCCGCAGCTAACCCAGGTCAGTGCAAGTGTGTCTCTTCTGTAGCTCCGACTTCACAAGGGTCAGTGCCTCAGTATCAGCAGTAGCAAAGACCAAGTCGTCGACGTACACAAGGATGTAGAACGCCGGCAGAGAAGTGTCAGTGCGCAGAAACAACGACGGGTCAGCGGTCGAGGGAGCAAAACCAAGAGCCGCAAGTGTCGTCCTCAGTGTGTCGTGCCACTCGCGGGGTGCCTGGCGCAAGCCGCAGACTGGCCGCCGTAGGCTCCACTGGGTACCCTCAGGAAACGACCCAGTGAAGCCAGGTGGGCGGCGCAGCCAGATGGCCTCGTGAAGGCTACCCTGCAAGAAGGTTGTCGAGAAGTCGAGGGAGTGCAGCTCGTAGTCACGCTGTGCTGCAACGTGCAGTAACACCCGGAGATTGGTCATCTTCGGGGTAGGGGAGAAGGTCTGAAAGAAGTCGACCCCCTGACGCTGACTGAAGCCTCGAGAAACGTAGCGCGCCTTGAAGGCATGCGGAGAACCCGGTGGCCGCTTCACCCTGAAGATCCACATGCCATCAACAATGTTCGCCCCAGGAGGGGGAACCTCGTCAACGTAGGTGCCTGTGGGCTTCCAGGAAGCCATCTCTGCGTCCATGGATGTCTGCCACTAAGAGGAGTACTCACCCAAGATCGCCTCTGCGTGAGAGCGCGGGGTAGGGATGTCTAGTGCATCCGCGTCTCCCTCAGGGCAAAGCAGCATGGCAGCGAGATGCGGTGAAGCAGCCGCTAGGTACTCAAGCTCAAACTGCCTGTCCTCAAGAACGTCACAGCCAAGGGCAGTCTCACCCCCGACGGACAGAGGACATTCAGAGCCAGAAACAAGACTCGCAGCGTAGTCAGGGCGGCACATAGCAGCAAAGTCAACAAGCTCAGCTACCAAGGCAGTCGCGGCAGGGGGCGAAAACGTAGGGTCGGCCACACACGTGGCAAGAAAACGAGTAACAGTCGGACTGGCAGCACAAACAAGGTCAGACTCAGGGTCAGGGACGTGAGGAAGAAAAGACGCAGGAGGTGACGGCAGGACAACACGCTGTGGAACAGAGGAAGGACGGAGTGCCATAACCTGAGTGCCTGGGACAGCCGGAGCACGAAGACAGGCAACACGACGAGCACGAACAGGTGTGGAAGCACGAGTCTCAGGCTCATGACGCTCAGTCAGGGACTCAGTCACCTCTGTGTGAGGAGCAGGAGCAGGCAGCGGGGAGCCAGGCAGTAGCTGTGGCTGAGACTGGTCTGTTGGTGGGAACAGTAACGGAGGAGTAGTACCAGCTACAGGGAAGTCAGTGGCAGCTGGCGGGAGACCGAGAAGGTGGCGAAGCGCACCAGTAGCTCCAGTACCTCCAGCACCAGCAGCACCTCCAGGACCTCCAGCACTAGCAGCAGCAGCACCTCCAGCACCAGCAGCTCCAGCACCTCCAGCACCAGCAGCACCTCCACCAGCAGCACCTCCACAGCAGCTCCAGCACCTCCAGCACCAGCAGCACCTCGAGCACCTCCAGCACCAACAGCAGCAGCACCTCCTGCACTAGCACCTCTAGCACCTCCAGCACCAGCAGCACCTCTAACACCTCCAGCACTAGCAGCACCCGCACCTCCAGCACCAGCAGCACCTCCAGTACCTCCAGCACCAACAGCACCTCCAACACCAGCAGCTCCAGTACCTCCGGTATGTCGCGTATAGTCGTCGACGACCAGCAGGAAGTAGCACTCCCGACCCGGGAGAACAGTGGTGCCACGTGCATCGACTGGGCCGCCTGTGGGGTCGACCAGCGTGACAGGGGCAGGTGCTGTGAGTGGTGTGACTGTGGTGCAGTCGCGGAAGAAGCAGCGAGACGCGCCGGAATCCAGCTTGAAGGTGTGCAAAGCCTCCGTTGGAACTGCACCTGTGCTAGCGGACTTGCAGGCACCTACACTAGCAGCCTCTACACTACCAGGGACGCCTCGCTGGGAAACCCACTCACGAAGCTGCTGCAGCGACAGGGTCTCCTGCTGACGCTGCTGCCGCTGCTGCCTACCCCCAGAACCTCCGCCTCTACCAGTTGCACCACCTGTGCGAGCCGACTCACATGCGTCTACACTCGCCTCCTCGACCAGCTGCTACCACTCCCAGAACAACGGACGCCGCCGCGCTGTGGCTGGGTGGCAGGAGAGAGGGAGGAGTAGTGCCTAACGACAGCGTTGTAGAAAGTCTAGGCCGACGTCACCTAACGAAAATGGGCCCTCTGGTCGAACGGCAGGTGATTGCGGACTGCAAGCTCGGCGACAGCGTCGCGCTCTGTCCACTGTGTGCAGGCAACGCGGTCTGCCCGGTACCGCCACTGCACATCCTCGCCAGCGTCAACAACAGGCTCAGTGGGAGTCGTGGGGTCCTAAAGGGACCTCGACGTGTGCTCGAACAGGGAGACGCCAGCTCTAATGAAACGCTGGAGATACAGGCGCAGGCGCTCGAGCCACGACTATTACTCGAAAGGGTGCACGTCTGCGTCAACCGCTAGTTCGGAAATAGTGGTCATGACAGGAACTATGTCAAGCTGCAGATCTAGGCACAGACGGCGGCTCGGGATACAGTCCGGCAGAAGGTGAGCGGTAGCATGGCCTGGTACAGTAGTGGCGTAAGGGCAGCAGTAGCGGTGGTGCAAAGCACGGGTGGTAGCGGCGGCGGTGTGGCGCCTGGGTGGCAGCAGTGCACGGGCAGAGGCTGCGGCTGCAGTTGCTGTCAACAGTGGCAGTGCAAGGGCGCGGACGCGCAGGGCAGGGCAGCGCAACGGCGCAGGGGCAGGGCAGAGCGACGGGGCGGGCCAGGGCAGCGTGACTGCGTGGGCAGGGCAGCGCGACTGCGCGGGGGAGGGCAGCGCGACGGCGCGGGCAGGGCAGCGCGACGGCGCAGGCAGGGCAGCGAGATGGCGCGCGCAGGGCACCGCGACGGCGTGGGCAGGGTAGCGCGACGGCGCGGGCAAGGCAGCGCGATGGCGCGGGTCAGGGCAGCGCGACGGCGCAGGGGCAAGGCAGCGCAACGGGGCGGGCTAGGGCTGTGCGACGGCGCAGGCAAGGCAGCGCGACGGGGCGGGCCAGGGCAGCGCGACGGCGCGGGTTAGACACGGCGAGTGGGGCAGCGACGCAGGGCAGCGTGCTCTGGCAGTCGCGGCGCGTGGGGCAGTGGACGGGCAGGCTCGGGTAACGAGTGGTAGGTATGAACCTAACACAGCGACTGATACCATGTCAGAATCATGAACAGCGGAAAAATATTTGGCTAACAGGAATGACAAGTACAAGTATTAACCCTAATGGGTTGTACCCAATATAGTCTACCCCACTACAGCCTAAACAATATATATGTCATTTTGACACTATTTAGCGTACCCCCCTCCGTATTATAGACCCGGAGGTCTAAAACTGGGGGTTGTCTTATATCCGGGGTATTACGGGTAACATTTATGTGGGTTGAATCTTAGAATCCCAACCACTAGTCCACTTGGATAAACGGGATGTTAAGTAACGGGTGAGTGCACCCATAACCCCCAAGGCTCAGTGTCAAGAATGAAAGTGTTGTGTTATTGATGAGGGTTGGGGTACATATAGCAAACCCTAATATTTGTACCCCCTAAGACAAACCTCACTACAGGCTACAACATTTGACACACCCCCATAGCCTAAGTGAGAGGTGTCAAGCAAAACCAAAAGTGTACGGTCACAAGACCAGTCACAAAGAAACAAAGCTCAGGGTGGATCACAACGTCACCACACAATCTGAGCACAAGCAACAGGGGCCACAAGGCCAGTCCAAGAGTTCACAAAGGTGTATGGCAAGAGTACAAGCAAAGCAAACAGTAAACTCAAGCCTACACACGACTAGAACTTGTGTCAACAAGACCTAACTGCACACAACACCTCTGGTGGTCACAAGGCGGAAGCGCCTTGGTGAAGATGTCTGCAGTGTTGGCCTCGGACTCCACAAACTCGAAGCGAGCCTGTCCACGTCTCTGCAACTCACGCAGAAGAAAGTACCTGACGTTAATGTGCTTCACTCTGCTCTCCAGTCGCGGCTCTCGACAGAGGAGAATCGACGCCTTGTTGTCAGTGAACAAGGTCGGTGCAGAGCTCGGCCGCTCACCAAGGTCGGCGAGCAAGAAGGTCAACCAACGCAGCTCCTGTGCCGCCATGGCACCAGCGTGGATCTCAGCCTCAGCAGTAGAGGTCGAGACCGAAGAGGAGCGCGTGGACCTCCACAAAACAGCTCCAGAACCCAAGCAGAAACAGTAACCCTGAGTAGACCTGTGAGTCTCAGCGTCGTCAGCGTAAGAAGAGTCACAATGACCAGTGAGTACGACAGACTGCTGCCCTCCAAGAACTAGCCCCACGCCTGATGTCGTCGCTAGGTACTTCGCCACCCTCACAGCTGCCGTCCAGTGAACAGGACAGTGTCTCCCTGGTGCAACAAAGCGAGCAAGGATGTTGAGAGGGAAGGCGAGGTCCGGGCGAGTACAAGTCATCAGGTACATGAGGCAGCCCACCAGCTCTGCGTAGGGACCACTAGACTCAAACGGCTCGTCAGGAAAGGGTCCAGTAAGTCTGTGGTCAACAGCAAGAGGTGTGCGCTGTACTGTGGAGTGCTGAAGCTCGAACCGCTGAAGAACCTGCTGCACCATGTGTGATTGTGAGAGTGTAATGGTGCGAGCAGCTCTGTCCCTGGTGATCTGCAGGCCAAGGTAGTGGCGCAACTCACCAAGGTCAGTGCACGTGTGTCTCTTCTGCAGTTCGGACTTCACGTCTGCCAAGGCAACCCTGTCAGCAGTGGCGAAAACCAGGTCGTCGACGTAGACCAGAACAAAGAAAGGTGTGGAGCCACGACGGACGAACAGCGACGGGTCGGCAGAAGACGGCTGGAAACCAAGGTCAGAGAGGGTAGAACGAAGGGTGTCGTGCCACTCACGAGGAGCCTAACGGAGACCGTAGACAGGTCGCCTCAGCCTCCACTGGGTCCCAGGAGGGAAAGTGCCAGTGAAGGCAGAGGGACGACGCAGCCAGACCTCCTCGTGTAGGCTACCCTGAAGGAAAGCAGTGGAGAAGTCGAGAGAGTGTAACTCGTAGTCTCTCTGTGCTGCTACGTGTAGTAACACCCGAAGAGTGGTCATCTTCGGGGTAGGGGCGAAGGTCTGAAAGAAGTCAACTCCCTCGCGCTGACTAAAACCTCTAGCCACATAGCACGCCTTGAAGACCGGAAGAGATCCCGGTGGCCGCTTCACCCTGTAGATCCACATGCCATCGACTACGTTCGCCCCAGGGGGGGGAACCTCATCGACGTAGGTGCCTGTGGATCTGTAGGACGCCATCTCTGCGTCCATGGCAGCTCTCCACTGAGAGGCCCAAGGCCGTGACACTGCCTCAGCGTAAGTGCGAGGAGTCGGTATGTCAAGGGCGTCGGGGTCTCCCTCAGGGGCGAGCAGCATGGCACAGAGATGAGGGGAAGCGGCTGCCAGGAACTCCAACTCAAACTGCCTGTCCTCTAGGGCGTCACAGCCAAGGGCAGACTCACCCCCGACGGCCAGAGGACTGGTAGGAGGAGCAGCCACGAGACAAGTGACGTAGTCAAGGCGGCGAGTAGTGGCGAACTCAGTGACGGCGACAGTAAGGGCGGAGACAGAGGAGACAGAGGCACGAGGGTCGGTAACAAGAGAGGCGAGAACACGAGAGAGAGAACAGGACGGTACGTGCGGTAGTAGTCAGTGACAGGAGTAGAGAGGGAAGCAGTGAAGGCCGACTCAGGAGGAGAAGGAAGCACAGACTGAGACGAACGAGGCGGACTAGAACGGAACAGGGCAGTACGAAGGTCAGTGAGAGCGACAGGGGACGAGGGACGAGCACGAGGAGAGCGACAAGAGGCCCAGGCGGGCAAAGGAGGAGGAGACAACGGAGTCGGAGAACGAGGGAGAATAGCTGGGGAGGAGTCAGGAGAAGGTAACGTGGGACCGTAGACAGGAGGAGAGGGGGAGGAGGAAGGAGAGGGAGAGGGGAGACCGAGGGTCCGAAGACCAGAGACAGGAGGAGGAGGTTGCGGCTGCTGCTGCTCCTGGTGCGGCTGCGACCTCTGCTCCTCCAGCGGCGGCTGCTCCAGCTGCGACTGCTGCTGCTGCTCCCGCGGCTGCTGCTGCTGCTGCTCCTGCTGCTCCTGCTGCTCCTCCAGCCTCTGCTGCTCCACCTTCAGCCGCTGCAACTCTCTCTCCTCTCTCTCTAACTCCAGCCGCGCCTCACGGGCACGGCGAACACGAGCCTGGTGCCGGGTCGGGTAGGGGTGGGGGGGAGGAGTAGTGTCCGGGGCTGCGGCAGCCCCAGGACCACCCTCCAAAGCACCCGGCGCACCACCCCCAGAGGCAGTACCACCAACAGCAATACGGCCAGGCTCACAAGGACCCGAAGGGGGCGCACCCGCACCCCCAGATGTAGCACCCCCAGAGTCAGCACCACCGGCACTAGCTCCCGCAAGACGAGAGTCTCATGCAGCCTCGGACTCAGCCCCAACTCCAGCACCCCTAGAGCTAGCACCGACAGGGTCCTCGCCACGAACACCGGCTCCCGCAGGGTCTGCCGCAGGCTGCGAGGAGGACTCCAGGGAAGGAGGCTGTACCTGAGGGGCTACCGAGGGGGGAGGGGTAGCGTGGGACACACCTGACGGGGCTGGACCAGGGGGGGGAGGCTGTACCGGGGGAGCAGGAGGGGGAGCGGAAGTCAGGAAGAGAGGGGGAGGAGGAACCGGGAGACCTTGGCAGGGGTACCTGACGTAGTAGGGGACGGACTCGTCGAAACTGACGTCACGGGAGTCAAAGAACCGGTGAAGGGGAGGGTGGTAAAAGGTGAAGTCAGAGGAGTCCTCTGGGAAACCAAGGAAGACACTGGGAACGGCACGAGGCGAGATCTTGTCCGCGGAGGTGTCGCGAACAAGAGCCAAGCAACCCCAGACACGAAACCGCGACGCAACATCAGGGGACCCGGTCCAAAGACTAGTCGGTGAAACCTCTGGCCGAGAGACACGTGGCCAGAGGTTCAGCTGGTGAGCGGCGTACCTAACCGCGTAGGGCCACAGAAAATGGGGGGCACGGGCGTGAGTCAAGGAGGTGCGGGCGATCTCCATGACCAAGCCTATGCGGCGCTCAGCAACCCCATTCTGCTGTGGGGACTCCGGAAGCGTCCAGGACTGACGAATGCCCTGCTCGCGACAGAATCCAGCGAGAATGCCGGAGCGAAACTCACCCCCATGGTCGGAGTGAAGACAGCTGACTCGACGACCACGAGTGCCCTCAGTGGTAAGCAACCACCTGATCAGCGTAGAAGTCACCTCAGACTTCTTCGCAAGGGGGAACACTGTGGTGTAGCGGGAGTAGTCGTCAACGACCACCAGAAAGAAACGCTCACGCTCAGGGCCAAGGCGAGAGGCGGGGCCCCAGACGTCCAAGTGGAGCGTCTCAAAAGGCTCGGTGGCCGGACGAAGGGAGGAGGAGTGAGGGGTGGCGCGCAGCCTACCCTCGACGCAGGGACCGCACGGTGGTGCAAGCGAAGGCGGCAGCGACGGCAAGACACGTGGGAGGCCTAAGACAAGACGCTGACGAGACATAGTGCGCAGACGAGGGAGAGACGGGTGCCCCATCCAGTGGTGCCACAGAACGGTGGGGTGGGCAAGTGACCGGCAGGAGCACGACGCAGCAACTGGACCAGACATGGGAACCTGACCAGACACAGCTACCTGGGGGGACGCAGCAACCTGGTGAGACGCAGGGACCAGACTGGGGGAAGGAACAGGGGCCAGGGGCAGTAGTCGCTGCTGCTGCTGCTGCTGCTGCTGCTGTTGCGGCTGCTGCTGCTGCTGCCCACCAGAGCCAGTGTGAAGTGTGTAGAGACCAGAGCCCGGCTCAGCTGTGAAGGTGGCAAGAGGCGTGTAAGTGTCTCCGTCAACACAAACCGCCGTCTCACCAGAGGGCTCAATCCACACACCCACGTGCTGACTCACAAGAGGCCTCACGCCCACCAAGTTCCGCGAGAACGAGGGGACGTGGAAGCCAGTCAGAGACCCAGAGGGAACAGCAGGGCACGGAAGAGTAGTAGTGTAGCGAGCAGTGACTGGTCCCGAGGTGGGATCAGCCAGAGCCACAGAGACCGGCGCCGGAAGCGGAGTAAGTGTCGTGTGGTCCCGGAAGAAGCAGTGCGAAGCCCCAGAGTCCAAAGTGAAAGACAGCGAAGTGTCCTCCGAAGTAGCTCCTGGACTAGTGTCTACACAAGTGCCTACACTAGCAACAGGCAACTCAGCAAGACTAGCACCTAAGCTAACAACACTCGAGTAAACAGAGTCAAAAGCACTAGAGTCAACAACAGCATACATAGCATGAGGAGTTCCTAAGAGATCAACCAACTGAGAAGCTGACATGCCCCAAAGAGCGGAGCCGTACGTCTGAACAAGAGGAAACCAGTCAGGGGCAGGGCCGCCAACGCCGAAGGCCAAGCGAACTGTGTCAGTGAGCTGAGCAAAACACTGACCAGGAGGGTGGGCGCGGCCACAAGGCTGGCCTCGGCGAGCACCTGTCAAAAGCTGATAGGTGCACGAAGGGTGAACAACACCTCGCTGGGGCTGGCGCTGTCCTGGCCCCGAAACCTGCTGATGCCGCTGCTGCTGCGAGGGCTGCTGCGAGGGGAGGGGCTGTTGCTGCTGCAGCTGCTGCTGCCGCTGGGCCAGGTACCATGTCGCTGCTCCACCCGCCGCGGCCGGCAGACCAGAAGGTGGCGGACGAGCCCGGGTGTCGCCTCCACCAGCTGTAGTAGGGGAGTCACTGGCCGCTGCACGAGACGCCTCTCCAGGCCCTGCGCTCCCTCCGCCACCAGTCGGCACGCCACCCCCGCCACCTCCGCCGCCAACGCCTCCACCGCCGCCGCCACCTGTACCCTGACCGCCCCTCTTGCCACCTCTACCTCGAGACCGCAAAGAAGGCGTAACAGCAGCTGCGGTCACGTCAGTAGCAGCAGTGGCGAGAGAGGTTGTAAAGGTGGGCAGCTGAGGGACAGTGCACCCGTGGAATAGTGGAGGGGGCACAGCACCAGAGGCGGAGGCTACGGAGCGGAGGTTGCTCTCGACGTCCTTGAGCGCAGACTCAAGGACCTCGATAGTGAGCTCACTAAAGTGCTTCAGGAGAAGCGTGTCACGGACAGAGGCAAGGCGGTCAGGGAGGCTAGTGGCGATGAAATATATAGTAATCGCCATGGGGGGAGGAAGCAGTGCAAGCTGTGCCTCAGTGCAAGCAGCGCGGTAGCTAGAATCAAGCGAGCGGAGGTGAGCAATCAAGTCAGCAGAGCGCTCAAACGAGGCGAGGTCAGGGAACAGGAACGGAAGGAAGAGTCGGCCAAGAGAGACAGTGGTGGGAGTAGCGTAGCGGGCCTTAATCGCAGTCAGGAACTCACTAGCAGTGCGAACCTGAGTGAAGTGGGCCTCCTCAGACTCAGGGAGGAGGCTGCTAAGAGCGATGCAGGCCGCAGCGTCAAGCGAATTCCACGCCGTCAGGTCAGCACGCTGGGGGGTAAAGCGGTCCCTGGCTGCGTCGTCAGGGGCGGTGCCTAAAGGCGTAGGGTCGTCGGGCGCTGGAAGTTCACCAGTAGCGTGCGCCCAAAGGGACTCGCCCGCCTGAACTTGACTCTCTAAAAGGCGACGCGCGCATAGGAGCCAGACCGGAAACTCGAGCGGTCTACCGTCAGCGTCAAAGCGAAAAACCCTAGGGGTCGCCATAGTGTAAGTAGAAGCGACAAGTCCGGCGGCAGGTGGCACTGGTAGGGATGGTGGGCGGCTAGGGCAAGTCCGTGACGGGCGCAAAACGCGGGCGCAACGGGGCATGGGCGGTCCCGCAGCGGACTGAACGAGTAGGCGCAGCGGTGCGAAGGAAGGGCCCAACGAGCGGGCCCGCAGCGGACTTAACGAGGAGGCGCGACGGCTGGCTGAACTGGCAGGCGCGGCGGCTGTAAGGGAGGGCCCACGGCGGCTGTAAGGGAGGACCTGCGGCGTGCCTAACGAGCAGGCGCGGCGGCGGGCGGTACGGGCAGGCGCGGCGGCTGTAAGGGAGGGTCCGCGGCGGGCCTAACGAGCAGGCGCGGCGAGAGGCTAGGGCGGGGCCCGCGACGGGCGCGAAAGGCAGGCGCTGCGGGCGGCTAGGGCGGGCCCGCGGCGGGCTGAACGGCAGGCGCGGCGAGAGGCTAGGGCGGGGCCCGCGACGGGCGCGAAAGGCAGGGCCCTCGACGGGCCTAACGAACAGGCGCGGCGGCAGCCTAACTGGCAGGCGCGGCGGCGGCCTAACGGGCAGACGCGGCGGCGCGAAGACAGGGCCCGCGGTGGGCGTAACGGGCAGGCGCGGCGGCGCGAAGGCAGGGCCCTCGACGGGCCTAACGGGCAGGCGCGGCGGCAGCCTAACGGGCAGGCACGGCGGCGACCTAACGGGCAGGCGCGGCGGCGCGAAGACAGGGCCTGCGGTGGGCGTAACGGGCAGGCGCGGCGGCGCGAAGGCAGGGCCCGCGGCGGGCCTAACGGGCAGGCGCGGCGGCACCCTAACGGGCACGCAAGACGGGCGCGAACGGGCGGGCGCTAACGGGCGCTAACGGGCGGGCGCAGGGGGAACGTGCGCGACGGAACGGGCTCGGGACGGGACGGGAGAGTGTCGACAGCTACGGCGGGGCTACGCGACAGAACGGGTGAGGCGCGTCAGGCTCGGGCGGGAGGAACGGGATCCTACAGGATCCTAACCTAGGTGATACCATGTCAAGAATGAAAGTGTTGTGTTATTGATGAGGGTTGGGGTACATATAGCAAACCCTAACATTTGTACCCCCTAAGACAAACCTCACTACAGGCTACAACATTTGACAATCAGCACCCCTTCCCTAGGATCAGTCACGCATCTCTGGTGCAGGTCTTCTGACAACCCTCCTCACAAGGATACCCTGGGACACAGCGGTAGTGACAAAGGCACTAGCATGTACGCACAAGGGGATTCAAACCCGAGACGGTCACTTTGATACCATCTCAAAATTTCATGCACTAGACCGCTGGAATAAAATGGCTTGTTAAGCAGCGAGTGAGTGCACCCATAACCCCCCAGACTCTGCACTATTAACCCCTCCCTATAATCAATTAGGCATCCCAAGTGCAGGTCTTAAGACAGTGAAATTCGGCCACCGAATTTCACCGAATGTACCGAATGTTTTCTTCGAGTTCAATGTATGATGTGGTGCCAAATCAGAGGGCCTTCTGAAGTCAACCATTAACAATTCATCAACATGCAGCTTACTTGAAAATGAACACCGAAAAGCACATTCGGTGAGTTGGGGGCAGCACCATCGTTTTTCCCTCCAAAAACTACAATGCATCTTTTACTAGCCTGACATACTGTCCGACGTACTGCGCTACGTATTAATGTACCCACCCGTCAAACAATGAAGCCGGCAAGCCAAAGACCAACTGGATGACTGCAACCGCTTGAGCCATAACTGAACGATCATGGTAAGAGTTTATGATGGATTTTGTCACTGAAATGATAGCTAGCGCCAATGGCAACGATTCTTGTTTTGGTCGTCGTTGATATTGATCAATTAACAAAAGTGACCCACTTCACAGTATGCCGTGCAATAATCACAACCAAAGGCACAGCGATGCTTATCGACCGTCATTTGCCTTTACCGATTACTTTCGGCAATCATCAACGACCGAGATCCAAACTTTATGTCGAAGTTCCGGTTGGAGAAGTGAGTGCATAATAACACATGCTTGCTGTTTTCGTCGTCATATCACCGCAAACTGATAAACATACGGAGTGGACCAATCAGACAATGGATCTGCTAATTCGCACAAGAGGAGAGTCACTCTACAACGGTCGTAGCTGAACTACGTGGGAGGTCACAGTGGTACGAGTGATCATAGCGTTCCTTGTGTTCTCTAGCACTTGCGTATTCATGGGGCAAAACGACAAGAGTTTCACTAAGAAAGGTTGAGAACAATGATGCAAAAGAGATTGGCAATGTTGACTACATCTTGGACCTAGCAAGCCTAGCAACAGGCAGGTCGACCTCCAGAACAGCACGACAACTTAACGGCGTGCCAACACAGCTCGAAGGCGGCTTGCCTATGCTACAGGTCGGCAACCTGCCTGCAGCGCACCAGTGCGGGTTGCCAAAGCTGCAGCATGGCAGCTTGCCAGCGTTGCAACCGCAGGTGACTGTAAATGCATGTGCACGCACCTACTTCGCAGGTGCTGGTAGACGGTTAAGTACGCTGTGCATCGTCACGCACATTGCGCAGGTGCCAAGTCGGCCACGTGCCGACAGTTGCGCCAGATGCACGACGTCGGCCGCGTGCTGCCACGTCGGTCGACTTCGCCATAACTACATGGGCGACGTTCGCGCACCCCCGTAGAACCTTGTCGCCCTGGTTATTCGGTCAACTGGGAAACACCAAAGTCGGCGCCGTCGTGGCCGTTGGTCGGCGCCTGCAGGTCGACGAACACCCTCGTTGACCGCCCAGGCGAAAGTTGTCCGCCGACTTCACCAAGTTGGCGTCCCCGCAGTGGTCCTGTCCAAATCGACGTCCCCATGTCGACAACCTCTTTCGTCGACCACCCAAGCCGAAGATGGCCTCCGACTTACCATCATCCGCGGCTTTGCAGTGATCATGCGGAAGTCGACCAGGGTTGTCGACTTCCTCGCCCAAGTTGGCGACGACCACTGACTGCAGCCGGCTGCACCTCCCGCGCACCCGACTGCGAAGTCGGTGTCAGTAGACCTGCACTGTGAGATCCCCGATTGATCCTAGGGGGGTTATAGACGCGTTCGCCTGGGGGGTTATGGGCGCACGGACCTACTACACAAACAAGGTCCCCCGAGTTGCCCCGATTTTGCACCGCGAAAGTCTCTCTTTTCCTTTCCCTCTCCCTATTGCGGGTGCAGTAGTGGGGGGGGGGGGGGGGGGGGGGGGGGGGGGAGGGTGACAGGGTGGCGTTGAAGTATTCTGCACCGTGCTTCGTTTTCTCTTGTTCTTCTCTCTCCCGTTCTTCTCTCTCCCTCTCATCGACCGTACGCCGCCCTCCCGTTAGGTCCGTCGTATCAGGGCGTGTTCGCCCTCGATACTGGGCATCCACTGCTGGGGTTAAACCGCAGGCGGACCGTGGGAGAGAACCACGGTGGGCCCAGCTGCAGCACGGTGATCGCTGCATTTCGAGTTGAGCGCCCCTACACTAGCTAGTGTTGCATGCAGTTAAGGGGGGATGTTAGAATTATATATTCTTGTGTAACCGCATGCACACTTAGTTAGTGTAGTATCACTGTAGTATTCTGACACTTTTATCCCATTGGTCTAGTGGCTGAGATTCTGACAGTCGGCTTCGCCCAAGCGAGGGCGGGGCCAAATCTCGGATCAACAGCACCAACCGCCCCGACCTGGACAAGTAGGAAGATTTCCTAAACCACGCTTGATTTCACAACCTAACCTCAGCAAGGACTAATTACTCCCCATTTTACCATGGTTATGTGATAGACTGGTAACGTCGGACACGACACATGACAACCCGGTACCTCGTTCACAACGATTCGCCCCGTAACAACATGTTGTCATAGTCAAATCAACAGAATTCGGCCACCAACGCGAACACCACAGCCAGTCGCAACGCGGATCAGGCATTTCACTGGGAGTACCTTAATCGCATGCTCACTCTTCTATTTACAACTCATAACAATTCCAAATCAAGCAACCTGTTATGAGTTGTAAAAGAGAGTGCGCAGGTAAACGAATAACGAGACTGTGGTTCAATGAACTGAGAATACAATGAAGATGGGAAATGCCGAAGACGACGCGAGGAGCCTCGGCAGCGTTGAGATCGGCCGAACGTGCAAAGTCCGAAAATTGGGTCTGTACGCGAAGCAGTCAACCCCGATAAGGAATTCGGGAAAATTCCTTACACTACCCCCCCCCCCCCCCCCCCCCCCTTAAAAAAGGTGGTCAATATCCGGAACACGCTTGCGCGCCAAGTAAACACCAACAAGTGGTGAGGCGTCCAGCGAGGCGGAGTGCACCCACGTGTCGTCTTCACTGGTGCGATCAGTCCAACGGATGAGGAAATCCACGTGGCGACCAGCTGCGTCAAGGCGAACCCGATGCGCCAAAATCTTTGATGGGTCAAGAGTCGGCTCCGGGACAGGTCGTGCTGTAGGGGCAGCATTTTGTCGCGCGATGTCTGTCGTGGCTGGCACGAACTTTCGAAGCAGGCTGGCGTGGAAGGCGTCATGGATGCGCCAGTCGTCGGGTAGCAACAGCTTCACGATGACAGGTGTCACCATCTTGATAATCTTGAAAGGCCCACAAAATCGTGGCCGTAGTTTTGACGGGCCGGGCAGGTGCAGATTCTTCGTGTCAAGTAGCACTTGTTGCCCAGCTGCCAAGACGAGTTCCCGTCGTAGGAGGCCGGTGTATTTTCGGGAAGTGATATTCGCCATATGAATTGCGTCCGCAGCCTTCTCGCGAACTTCCTGAAGTTCCGTCACAAAAGTTTGTGACCTCGGGACCGGGTTGTCGAGCGTAGTCGCTGTAGGCACTGTCGGGTCCATCCCGTAATTAAGGAAAAATGGGGAGTGATTAGTCGTGCTGGATGGAGTGTTGTTGAATGCAAATCCCAGCATGGCAAGCGAGTCTTCCCAGCGGGCAGGGTCGGGGCAGTTTGTCCTGATCAGCTGCTCCATGGTCTGATTGGTCCGCTCTGTCTGGCCGTCCGTTTGTGGGTGGTATGCAGATGAAAACTGTAGTTTCGTGCCGTACTGTGCCCATGTTTCCTTCCAAAACTTCGATGTGAACTTCGGATCTCGTTCGCTGATGATCGCCGAAGGAATTCCGTGCAGTCGCATGACCGTTGAGATGAAGAGGCGCGCAGTTTCCTCGGCTGTGATTGTTGTACGACACGGTGCGAAGTGCGCCATTTTCGTGAGACGATCGACGACGACGAGAACAGTGTCGTTGCCGGACGGTCCACCTGGCATCCCCGTGACAAAATCCATTGTCACTTGCTGACACGGTCGTTCGGGTGGCTCAAGGGGTTGCAGCATCCCTGCTGGTCATTGACGTGTCCATTTCATGGCTTGGCACACCTTGCATGAGGACACATATCGCTGCACATCGTTAGAGGAGTCAGGCCAGTAATAGTGACGGTGCAACAATTTCTGGGTTTTGTCAACCCCGAAGTGTCCAGAGAAGTTGGAATCATGGACTTCTTGGATAAGGAGTTCACGCAGCAGCCGGTAAGCGGGAACCCAAACTCGATCAGTTCCGGCCTTTAGGTAATAATCCCCTTTCTGCGTCGTGGCCTGCTGATGATTTCCAGTCGTGAAGAACGGGTCCGTAGTGTAGCCGTGGGTGAATAGTCCGGTAAGTAACGGGTTCGAATGGGTGATGAGTACTGCAGCGGATTGTACTGTCGGTCGGGTCAGGGCGTCGGCGATGTTATTCGCCCCCTTCTTGTACGTGATGCGGTAGGTGAAGTGGCCATGTAGTCCAGCCACCGAATTTGTCGCGGGTTGAGGTTGGGCTGGGCTCGCAGGTGCTGTAGGGACTTGTGGTCCGTGCGAACAGTGACGTCGGCGCCCACCAAGTAGCAGCGCCACAGTTTGAACGCGTGAATAATGGCGAGCATTTCCTTGTCGTGAATCGGGTAGTTGCGCTCGGCTGCCTGCAGCTTGCGTGATTCGTAGGCTATCGGCTGCAACCCGTTCCTGAAATCTTGGAGTAGGACAGCTCCGATGGCGAAATCTGAGGCGTCGGTTACGACTTCGAACGGCTTCGATGGGTCGGCGATGCGCAGCACAGGAGGGGAAACCAGAAAATTCTTGAGTTCCTGGAAAGCCGCTTCTGCCTCCTCCCCCCACACGAAATTCATGTCCTTGTGCAGCAGGTCGGTCAGCGGGCCGGTTATCCCCGCCATATTCGGGATAAATCGCCAGACGTAATTCACGAACCCCAGAAAAATCTGAAGTTCCGTGACATTAGTCGGGGACTTCCACTCCTGTATGGTCTTGATTTTCGCCGGGTCAATTTTAATGTCGTCGCGTGAGATGACGTGGCCCAAAAACTCCAACTCCTGTATAAAAAACTCGCACTTAGAGCCCTTGGTGATGAGTCGATTCTCCTGCAATCGCTTAAACACTGCGTCAAGGTCGGGGAGATGTTGCTTGAAATGACGTCGATTTTTTTAGGGCCCACCACGAAAATATTTTCCTACCCTGCCCGAAGCGCGCTGTCGCGCCTGCCTCACCTGCGCCGTCGCGCGCCCTGCCCTGCTGCCGCCTGTAGCGGCCCTGCCCTACCGGCCCGTCGCGACCCTGCCCTAACGGCCCGTCGTGGCCCTGACCTAGCCGCCCGTCGCGGCCCTGCCTTGTCGCCGCCCGTCGCGGCCTGACCCGCCGCCCGTTGCGGCCCTGCTCTGCCGCCCGTCGCGGCCCTGCCCTGCCGCCCTACGTCGCGGCCTGACCCAGCCGCCCGTCGCGGCCCTGCCCTGCCGCCCCACGTCGCGGCCCTGACCTCGCCGCCCGTCGCGGCCCTGCCCTGCCGCCACCTGTCGCGGCCCTGCCCTCAGCCGCTCGTCGCGGCCCTGCTGTACCGCCGCCCTGTCGCGGCCCTGCTGTACCGCCGCCCTGTTGCGGCCCTGACTTGCAGCCGCCAGACGCGCGCCTGCCCCACCCACCACCGGTGGCACCTGCCCTACCCGCCCCTGGTGAGCACCTGCCCTACCCGCGCTACCCGCGCACCTGCCTGCCGAGCCGCACCGCCCAGCTGAGCCGCGCCGCCCGGCCGAGCCGCGCCGCCCAGCCGAGCCGCGCCGCCCAGCCGAGCCGCGCCGCCCTGCCGAGCCGCGCCGCGCTGCCCTACTGAGCCGCGCTGCCCTGCCCGCGCTGCTTCTGCTGTTACTGCTGCTTCTGCTGCTACTGCTGCTACTGCTGCCACTGCTGCCACTGCAGCCATGGCTAGCCCTACGGTTCTTACCTTCGATGCTGAGGGTCGTGCAGTTGACTTCAGTGTCTAGGTAGATGATCTGCAGCTGTTTCTTCAGTGCGATTCTAAGGACGGAGTCTCACTTTTTTATCTCACGTCTGGAGCCTCTGCTGCACCTGCTGCCGATGCTAACAGTACAGATCGCTCGCAGTGGACTACTCGTGACGCTGTTGCTCGCCTTGCTGTTCGTAGTCACCTGCCTTCTGCTGAGCGCGCGCACTTTGGTCAGTACAAGACTGCTATGTCAAAATGAGAGAAGTGTTTGAACTAACAACATTGGGAGTACAAGTAGGAAAACCTAGAAGTTGTACCCCCTAAGGCTAAACCCACTATAGCCTACAGAACACAAACATATACAATGTTTGACACACCCCCATAGGCGAAGTGGGAGACAACCAGCTGGTCACAGGAACAGTCAAAGCAAAGCAAAGCAAAACAAGCTCAGGGTGGATCTCAAGGATACCACACAAATTCCGAGCACAAGCAAGCGGTCACAAGACCAGTTCACATGCAGTTTGATAATATAACAAGAGGTACAGTGATCACAACCTAGCAAGTGTAAGCATGCAGGTATATATATAGAGATCACAGTACAAGCAGAGTCAAGAAGTAAGCAAGTGAGGCACAGTAGGCACAAGGCCTAGAACAGTACAGAAACGCTGATGATCACAAGGCTGAAGCGCCTTGGTGAACACATCAGCAGTGTTGGCCCGAGTGGCCACGTAAGCAAGACGAAGCTGACCACGCTGCTGCAACTCTCGAGCAAGGAAGTAGCGCAGAGCGATGTGCTTCGTTCTGTGCTCCAGTCTGTGCTCCTGACACAAGGCAATCATGGCCTTGTTGTCGACGTACAGAACTGGAGGAGAACGAGGCGGCTCTCCCAGGTCGGTCAGCAGGTAGGTGAGCCAGCGTAACTCCTATGCAGCCATGGCCCCTGCGTAGATCTCAGCCTCACAACTGGAGCTGAGAACAGAAGACGAGCGGGTAGACCGCGAAGAAACAGAACTGGAGCCAAGGCTGAAAGTGTAACCCTGTGACGACCGCTGCCAGTCCAAGTCGTCAGCCCAGGAAGCGTCTGCGTGACCAGTGAGGACAACTCGAGCCCGTCCTCCAAGCACAAGCCCCATGCACGACGTACTGCACAAGTAGCGCAACACCCTCTTAGCGGCATCCATGTGCTCCTTCCGGTGACGGCCAGGAGCGACATAGCGTGCTAGGATGCTAAGAGGGTATGCAAGGTCAGGTCGAGTGCAGGTACATGAGGCAGCCCACAAGCTCTGGGTACGGGCCACTCGGCTCTACGGACTCGTCCGAAGGTGGACCTGAGAGCGAGTGACCGGTAGGCAGAGGAGTGGACTGAGGCGAGGAGTACGTGAAGCGGAAGCGCTGAAGGACCTGCTGCACCATGTGTGACTGAGTCAGGGTAATGGTGCGTTGTGCTCTGTCCCGGGTGATCCGCAAGCCAAGATAGCTTGTCAGCTCACCCAGGTCTGTGCACGTGTGTCTCTTCTGCAGCTCCGACTTCACGTGGGCGAGTCCCTCAGTGTCAGAAGTAGCAAAGACCAAGTCGTCTACGTACACGAGAACGTAGAACGGCGGCAGAGTGGTGTCGGTGCGTAGAAACAGCGACGGGTCAGCAGTAGAAGGAGCAAACCCAAGAGCAGCAAGAGTAGTCCTCAGTGTGTCATGCCACTCACGGGGTGCCTGGCGGAGACCGTAGACTGGCCGCTGGAGGTTCCACTGGGTACCAGGAGGAAACGACCCAGTGAAGCCAGGTGGGCGGCGCAACCAGATCTCCTCGTGCAGGCTGCCCAGTAGGAAAGCAGTGCTGAAGTCAAGAGAGTGGAGCTCGTAGTCACGCTGAGCGGCGACGTGCAGCAGAACCCGAAGAGTGGTCATCTTCGGGGTAGGGGAGAAGGTCTGGAAGAAGTCAACTCCCTCACGCTGACTGAAGCCTCGTGCAACGTAACGCGCCTTGAAGACAGGCGGGGAACCCGGCGGCCGCTTCACCCTGAAAATCCACATGCCACTGACGATGTTCGCCCCAGGCGGGGGAACCTCGTCGACGTAGGTGCCTGTGGACTTCCAGGAAGCCATCTCTGCGTCCATGGCTGTCTGCCACTGAGAGGAGTAGGGACCCTCTATCGCCTCTGCGTAAGAGCGCGGGGTCGGGATGTCTGGTGCATCCGGGTCTCCCTCAGGGGCAAGCAGCATGGACACGAGATGAGGTAAAGCAGCGGCAAAGCACTCAAACTCCTCCTGTCTGTCCTCAAGAACGTCCGTGCCAAGAGCACACTCACCCCCGACGGACGGAGGACAGACAGACTCAGACTCAGCAACAAGGCTGGCAGCGTAGTCTAGACGACAGTGAGCAGCAAAGTCGACAAGCTCAGCAACTAAGGCAGACGCAGCAGTGGACTCAAAGGAAGGGTCAGTGACAACAGTGGCCAGGAGACACGTGACAGTAGGACTAGCAGCACGAAGGGAGTCAGACTCCGGGTCAGCAAGGGCAGGAAGAGAGGACGCAGGAGGAGACGGCAGAGGGACACGCTGCGGAGCAGTGGAAGGACGCAGAGTCATATAGTGAGTGCCAAGGACAGGAGGAGGACGCTGACGCGGAACACGACGACCAGCGTGGACAGCGCGGACAGACGACTCTGGACGAGACTCAGGTGACGCAGGACGAGACTCAGGTGACGCAGGACGAGACTCAGGCTCACGACGCTCCGTAAGACCTCTAGTCGGCCCAGCGTAAGGAGAAGGACCAGGCAGCGGAGAGGCAAGCTGTAACTGTGACTGCGACTGGACAGGTGGTGAACTCAGTAGGGGAGGAGTGGGACCAGTAGAGGGCGGGAGGCCAAGAACCTGCTGAAGGAGCGGAACGTAGTACGGCCGCGGCCGCGCAGCACCTCCTGAACCAGCAGAGACAGCACCAGCACCCTCAGCCCCAGGGTCTCCAGCTACAACTCCCGCAGCACCACCAGTAACTCCAGTAGCTCCAGTACCTCCAGCTCCAACCCCCGCAGCAGCTCCAGTCCCAGCAGCTCTAGTACCTCCAGTACGAGCACCTCCAGGACCAGCGGCTCCAGCAGCTCCAGCACCAGCAGTACCTCCAGCAGCTCCAGCACCAGCAGCACCTCCAGCAGCTCCAGCACCAGCAGCACCTCCAGCAGCACCAGCAGCACCTCCAGCAGCTCCAGCACCAGCAGCACCTCCAGCAGCTCCAGCACCAGCAGTACCTCCAGCAGCACCACCAGCAGCTCCTGCACCAGCAGCACCAGCTCCAGCTCCAGCAGAACCAGGGCCTCCAGCGGGCGGCACCTCAGCGCTAGGAGCGCCGCTCCTGAGGCTGCAGCGCCGAGCGTACCACTCACGCAGCCGCTGTGGGGAGGGAGGCTCCGGCCGCGACACTGCACCCGCAGCACCACCAGCTCCAACTCCGGCAGAACCCCCAGCCCCAGGAGCCCCACGCCGGAGGCTGCAACGCTGAGAGTACCACTCACGCAGCTGCTGTGAAGAGGGAGCGCCACCAGGCGCAGCACGGTCAGTCTCAGAACCCCCAGGCTCAGCACCCCCAGTCTCAGCACCCCCATGCTCAGCACCCCCAGTCTCAGCACCCCTAGGCTCAACACCCCCAGTCTCAGCACCCCCAGGCTCAGTACCCCAAGCCTCAGCACCCCCAGGCTCAGCACCCCCAGTCTCAGCACCCCCAGGCTCAGTACCCCTCGCAGGACCAGAGTCGACAGCTACCTCGACAGGCTCGACAGGGTCTACCTGGGAAACACCTGAGGGAGCAGGACCCTGGGGAGGGAGGGGGTCTACCGAAGGGACACCTGGGGTGAGGAAGAGCGGCGGGGGGGGGAGCGGGGCAGTGCGGTAGGGGAAAAGACGGTAAAAGGGTACCGACTCGTCAAAAGTGACGTCCTGAGAAGAGAAGACACGGCGCGAGGTGGGGTGGTAAAACTGCCAGCCATGCGCGTCAGTGGGGAAGCCAAGGAAGACACAGGGAACAGCGCGGGCGGAGAGCTTGTCCGCGGACGTATCGCGGACAAAAGCACGAGATCCCCAGACCCGGAACACCGACGCATCGCCAACCTCTCCCGTCCAACGCAGTGTCGGCGAGGTCTCCGGAACGGAGATACGGGGCCAGAGGTTGAGCTGATGCGCAGCGTATCGAACCGCAAACGGCCACAGAAAATGGGGGGCAGCCGCATGGATCAAGGAGGTACGAGCGACCTCCATGACTAAGCCAATGCGGCGCTCAGCAACCCCATTTTGCTGAGGAGAGGCCGGAAGCGTGAACGACTGCTCAATGCCCTCCCCCTGACAGAAGGCCCTCAATAGGTCGGAGGAGAACTCACCACCTCTGTCAGAGTGCAGGCGCAGGACTGGAAGGTCCGTGTGAAAGCGCCTCTCCAGCTGGAGACGGGTAGCGCGGATCCAAGGGATCAAGACATCAGGGACCTCTCCCTTGGTGCGCAAGGGGAAGACCGTGGTGTAACGCGTGTAGTCGTCAACTACCAGCAAGAAGTAGCGCTCTCCACCCTGTCCACGGACGCGGGCTGGGCCCCACACGTCCATGTGAAGGGTCTGCAGAGGAGCCTCCGTCGGGGGGAACTCAGAGGAGTGAGGGGCGGCACGCTGCCGCCCCTCGACACAGGGAAGGCAGGGAGGGGCAGTGGACGGTGGCAGGGGAGGCAGTGACTCGGGGAGACCAGAGACAAGGTAACGGGAGTGCATGCCACAAAGGCGCTGCATCGAAGGGTGACCAAGGCGGTGGTGCCAGAGGACCGTCCGGTGCGACAAGGTGCGACACGAGCAGGGGGCGAACAGCTGACCTGACGCAGACGCAGACGCAGCTACCTGAGGGGACTCAGTGGTCAGTGTGTACAGGTCCGACCCCGGCTGCCGAGTAAAGGTAGCCAGTTGGCGACCCGTCCGAGCACAAGTGCAGTGGGTCACACGCTCATGGGCAGGGGTGAACTGGTGAACACCCCCATCCTGGAGAGCAGAGCCCGCCACCAAGTTCGTAGAGAACGAGGGGAGGTAGAGACCCGACAGGGTGCCGGACGGGACCGCACCCGAGTCCAGTGTGAAGGTGTGCAGTGCCTCAGTAGACGCAGTACCAGCAGGCGCAGACGCACGAGCACCTGGAACAGCAGACTCACTAGCACCTAGAGCAGCAGCCTCACCAGGACCTAGGGCAGCAGACGCACGAGCACCTAGAGCAGCAGCCTCACTGGTCCCAATACCCGGGTCAGGCGGTACACACAGGTAACAGTCACCCTCAACACTAACAGTCAATGCATACATGGCACCAAGGATAGCATCAAAATCAAGAGGAAAGATATCAATGTTCTTTCTCATCAGATCAGCCCAGCGGGGCAGCTCAGTGGCGTCAGGAAACTGCGCGCGCCAGGCGTCGTCGAGACGAAAGAAGCAGCGCTGTGCCGTGTGGAACCTCCCACGGGTCTGGCCAGTGCGGTCACCTGTGCGGATAACGTACGGGCAGGTACCTCCACCCCCAGACCCCCCACGCTGAGAGTACCACTCACGAAGTTGCTGGGAGGACGGGGTCTCGCTGGGACGCTGCTGCTGCTGCCTCTGGCCACCGCCGAACCCCCCGCGCTGCGCTGCTCCACCGCGCCCGCCACCATCTCCACCGCCGCCACCACTACCACTACCACCCCCGCCACCCCCACCACTGCCGCCGCCACCACCCCCGCCTCCGCCACTGACCCCCCCACCACCAGCACCACTCCCACCACCGCCACCACCCCCGCCTCCTCCACCCCCTCCACTACCGCCGCCCCCTCCTCCACCTCCGCCACCCTTGCCCCCCTTGCCCTTGCCGCCCTTGCGCCTCCAACTAGGAGCAGACGCAGCCCCGACCTCCTCAGCACCGAGGTAGTCGACAGCAGCAGCAGATGCAATGGAGGGGAGAAGGGGGGAGGGGGAACATCCCTCAAAGAAGGGAGTGCGAGGGTCGCCACGAGAGGCACCTACAGCTACAATGCTAGTCTCAGCTGCAAGGAGCTCCTTCTCGAGCAGGTCGACAGTGAGGTCAGTGGGAGAGAGGGCGAGAAAGTGGTCCCTGACAGCGCGAAGAGAGTCAGGGAGGCAAGTGACTAGGTGGTAGAGTGTGAGGTACATCGGGGGAGGGTTCTTGGCGAGGAAATCAGGAGGAAGCGCGGCATCGTAGCGGAGATCACTAGTACGGAGGTGAGTGATGAGGTCAGCTACAGTGGCAAAGGCGGACAGATCCGGGAAGAGATAGGGCAGCGAGAGACGGCCTATCGCAGCAGTAGCAGGGGAGGAGTAGCGCGCAACTACAGCATCGTACAGCTCCTTAGCGGTCTTATGCTGGCCAAAGTGCTCGCGCTCATCTAACGGCAGGTGGCTGCGAACGGCTAGGCGAGCGTGAGCGTCACGGGTCTGCCACTGGGAGCGAGCGGTACTGTCAGCAGTAGCAGCAGGTGCGGGGGCTACGCCGGACGTGTGGTCAAACAGGGAAACATCATCCTTGGCAGTGATCTGGAGGAACAGGTGCAGGTCATCGAGCCAAACGTCAAACTTGATCGGACGGCCCTCAGCGTCAAAAGTGAGAACGGTAGGACTGGCCATAGTGGCAGTAGCAGCAGTAGGAACAGTAGTAGCAGTAGCAGGAGTAGCAATAGCAGTAGCAGGAGCAGCAGTTGCTGCAGGTGGTGCACAGTAGGGCAGCGCGGCTCGGTCAGGGCGGCGCGACTCGGGCAGGACGGCGCGGCTCGAGCAGGACGGCGCGGCGCGGCTCGGGCAGAGAGGGTGGGCCGGCGCGCGGTTCGAGGCGGCGGCCTACGTGCGGGCGGCGGCCTACGTGCGGGCGGCGGCCTACGTGCGGGCGGCGGTCTACGTGTGGGCGGCGGCCTACTGACGGGCGGCGGCCTACGAGGGCGAGGCGGCAGCGCGCTCCGGTCGACGGGCAGCACGAGGGCTGCACTAGGGGCCGCGCGAGGCCAGGGCGGGCTACGCGTGGGCGGCGTCGACCGCGTGGGTGGCTAGGGGGTCGCGCGCTCGAGAAAAGGGCCGCGCGCGGGCGACTAGCGGGCGACGCGCGCGAAAAACGGGCCGCGCGCGGGCGGCTAGCGGGCTACGCGCACAACAAACGGGGCGCGCTAGGGCGCACTAGGAACGAGGCGCACGAGGGCGCGAGTAAGAGAGGGCGCACGAGGGCGCTACTAGCGGAACGATGGGCCCTTAGGAACGTTCGGTCCTAGGTTCCTAACCTAGGCTCGTAATACCATGTCAAAATGAGAGAAGTGTTTGAACTTTCAACATTAGGAGTACAAGTAGGAAAACCTAGAAGTTGTACCCCCTAAGGCTAAACCCACTATAGCCTACAGAACACAAACATATACAATGTTTGACATGCTAAGTCTTTGTATGACGCTGTCGTAGCGCGCTACTCCTCCCCTGCCACTGCTACCCTCAGCCGCCTCATGCTACCGTACCTGTTCCCTGACCTGGCCGCCTTTGTTACAGTCGCTGACCTCATTACTCACCTCCGCACTAGTGACGCCCGCTACCGCGCTGCACTTCCCTCCGAGTTCTGCGCAAAGAACCCCCCCCCCCCCATGTACATCACCCTCTTCTACCTAGTCACCCGTCTCCCTGACTCCCTTTGCTCAGTCAGGGACCACTTTCTCTCCCTTTGCCCCACCGAGCTCACCGTTGACCTGCTAGAGGTGCGCCTCACTGCAGCTGAGAAGAGTATAGTTGCTGTAGGTGCTTCTCGCGGCGACCCTCGCGCCCCTTTCTTTGAGGGGTGTTCCCCCGTTCCCCTTTTGCCCTCTGTTGCTTCTACTGCTGCTGTCGACCTCGTTGGCACCGAGGAGGTCGGGGCTGCGTCTGCTCCTAGTGGGAGGCACCGCTACGGCAAGGGCAAGGGGGGCAAGGGTGGTGGAGGGGACGGCGGGGGCGGCGGTGGTGGCGGTGGAGGAGGCGGAGGGGGTGGGGGTGGAGGCAAGGGTGGTGGCGGGAGTGGGGGCGTCGGTGGTGGAGGTGGAGGAGGTGGAGGCAGCGGCGGCGGTGGTGGAGGCAGCGGCAGCGGTGGTGGAGGCAGCGGCAGCGGTGGTGGAGGCAGCGGCAGTGGAGTTGGAGGTGGCGGCGGCGGTGGTGCTGCTCGGGGTGGAGCCGCGCAGCGTGGAGGCTTCGGCGGTAGCCAGCGCCAGCAGCAGCCGCGTTCCCGTGAGACCCCGTCGCCCCAGCAGCTTCGTGAGTGGTACGCTGGGCGTGGGAGGTCTGGGGGTGCTGGTCCCTGCACTTACGTTCTCCGCACCGGCAGGCGCGGGAGACGTGCGGAGGGACACACACGTTGCAGCGCTGTTTCGGTCGCCTGTCTGACGCCTGGCGCGCGCAGTTTCCTGACGCTCCTGAGCTCCCTAGCTGGGCTGATCTGCTTAGGCAGAATGTTGATATCTTTGCTCTAGACTTTGATGCTATCCTTGCTGCCATGTATGCTGTGTCTACTAGTGCTGAGGGTGACTGTTACCTGTGTGTGCCGCCCGACCCAGGTATAGAGTCTACTGCTCTAGGTGCTGGTGAGGCTGCTGCTCTAGGTGCTAGTGAGTCTGCTACTCCAGGTGCTGGTGAGTCTGCTCTCTCTGGTACTGCGCCTGCTGAGGCCTTGCACACCTTCACACTTGACTCAGGTGCTTCCCACTCCTTCTTTCGCGACAGCACCACACTCACGCCGCTTAGTCGGCCAGTTGCAGTCTCCTTGGCGGACCCCTCTGGAGGCCCCGTCCTTGCGCACTCCTCCACGGTCCTGCCGTGTCCGGCTGTCCCGTCTGGCTCACTGTCGGGTCTCCACCTCCCCTCGTTCTCTACGAACTTGGTGAGTGGAGCTGACCTCCAGGATGAGTGTGTTGACCAGTTCACTCCTGGAGGTCAGCGTGTGACCCACTGTACGTGCTCCCGGACCGGTCGGCACCTGGCCACGTTCACCAGAGCGCCTGGCTCGAGTCTGTACACACTGACTACTGTGTCCCCTCAGGTAGCTGCGTCTGCGTCTGCGTTTGCGTCAGGTCAGCTAGCGGCCCCCTGCTCGTGTCGCGCTTTGTCGCACCAGACCGTCCTTTGGCACCACCGTCTTGGTCACCCCTCGGTGCAGCGCCTTCGTGGCATGCACCAACGTGTCCTTGTCTCTGGTCTTCCCAGGGTTCTCCCTCCCCTCCCACCCTCGCCTGCTCCTCCCTGTCTTCCCTGTGTCGAGGGGCGGCAGCGCGCCGCTCCTCACTCCTCCTCGTTTCCCCCGACGACTGCTCCCCTGCAGACCCTCCACATGGACGTGTGGGGCCCAGCCCCCGTTCGTAAACAGGACCGCGAGCGGTACTTTTTGCTGGTCGTTGACGACTACACGTGTTACACCACAGTCTTCCCCTTGCGCACCAAGGGTGAGGTCCCTGATGTTTTGATCCCCTGGATCCACGCTGCCCGTCTCCAGCTCCACGACCGGTTCAGGACGGACTTTCCCGTCCTGCGTCTGCACTCTGACAGAGGTGGTGATTTTGCCTCTGACATTCTGCGGGACTTTTGTCGTGGGAAGGGCATTTGCCAGACGTTCACGCTCCCAGCCTCACCGCAGCAGAATGAGATTGCTGAGCGCCGCATTGGCTTAGTCATGGAGGTCGCTCGTACCTCCATGGTCCATGCGGCTGCCCCCCATTTTTCGTGGTCGTTTGCGGTCCGATACGCTGCGCATCAGCTCAACCTCTGGCCCCGTGTCTCCTTGCCAAAGACCTCGCCCACACTGCGTTGGACGGGGAAGGTTGGCGATGCGTCAGTGTTTCGGGTCTGGGGTTCTCGTGCCTTTGTCCGCGATACTACCGCGGACAAGCTCTCCGCCCGTGCTATTCCCTGCGTCTTCCTTGGCTTTGTCCCTGACGCGCCTGGCTGGCAGTTTTACCACCCCACCTCGCACCGAGTCCTGCCCTCTCAGAATGTCACGTTCGATGAGTCGGTTCCCTTTTACCGTCTCTTCCCCTACCGCACTGCCTCTCTCCCCCGCCCCGCCGCTCTTCCTTGCACCAGGTCCTCCTCCGGTAGACCCCCTTCCCCCTCAGGGTCCTGCTCCCTCAGGTGTGTCTCAGGTAGACGCTGTCGAGCCTGTCGAGGTAGCGGTTGACTCTGGTGCTGCTACTGGGGGTGGTGCTGCTGGGGGTGCTGAGCCTGAGCGTGCGGAGCCTGGGGGTGCTGAGCCTGAGCGTGTGGAGCCTGGGGGTGCTGGGCCTGAGCGTGTGGAGTCTGGGGGTGCTGAGCCTGGGGTTGCTGAGACTGGGGGTGCTGAGCCTGGGGGTGCGGAGCCTGGGGGTGCTGAGCCTGGAGGTGCTGAGCCTGCAGTTGCTGAGACTGGGGGTGCTGAGTCTACTGGAGTTCTGCAGGTGCCTCGTCGCGGCGGGAGCCTCTCTCTCCACCGCAGCTGCGCGAGTGGTTTGCTCGCCGCTGGAGACTTGAGCGAGGTGCTGCTGGTGCTGGAGCTGCTGGGGGTGCTGCTAGAGCTGGAGCTGCTGGAGGTACTGCTGGTGCTGGAGCTACTGGAGGTGCTGCTGGAGCTGGAGCTGCTGGAGGTACTGGAGGTGCTGGAGCCGCTGGTCCCGGAGGTGCTCGTACTGGAGGTACTGGAGCTGCTGGGGCTGGTGGTGCTGCAGGAGTTGGAGCTGGAGGCGCTGGAGCTGTTGCTGCTGGAGGTGCTGCTGGAGCTGGAGCTGCTGGAGGTCCTGGAGCTAGTGGTGCTGCGGGAGTTGGAGCTGGAGACCCTGGAGCTGGGGGTACTGGTGCTGTCTCTGCTGTTTCTGGAGGCGCTGCGCGGCCGCGGCCGTACTACGTTCCGCTCCTTCAGCAGGTTCTTGGCCTCCCGCCTTCTACTGGTCCTACTCCTCCCTTACTGAGTCCACCGCCTGACCAGTCGCAGTCGCAGTTACAGCCAGCCTCTCCACTACCTGGTCCTTCTCCTTACTCTGGGCCGACTAGAGGTCTTACGGAGCGTCGTGAGCCAGAGTCCCGTCCTGCGTCACCTGAGTCTCGTCCTGCGTCGCCTGGGTCTCGTCCTGCGTCGCCTGTTCGCGCTGTCCGCACTGGTCGTCGTGTTCCACGTCAGCGTCCTCCTGCTGTCCCCGGCACACACCTGATGGCACTTCGTCCTTCCATTGCTCCGCAGCGTGTCCCTCTGCCGTCTCCTCCTGCGTCCTCCCTTGCTGACGGTCCGGACCCGGAGCCTGACTCCCTTCGTGCTGCTAGTCCTACTGTCACGCGTTTCCTAGCCACTGTTGTCACTGACCCTTCGTTTGAGTCCACTGCTGCGTCTGCTCTAGTTGCTGAGCTTGTTGACTTTGCTGCCGCCTGTCGTCTAGACTACGCCGCTAGTCTTGTTGCTGAGTCTGAGTCTGAGTCTGTCTGTCCTCCGTCCGTCGGGGGTGAGTGTGCTCTTGGCACGGACGTCCTTGAGGACAGACAGGAGGAGTTTGAGTGCTTTGCCGCTGCTTTACCTCATCTCGTGTCCATGCTGCTTGCACCTGAGGGAGACCCGGATGCACCAGACATCCCGACCCCGCGCTCTTACGCAGAGGCGATAGAGGGTCCCTACTCCTCTCAGTGGCAGACAGCCATGGACGCAGAGATGGCTTCCTGGAAGTCCACAGGCACCTACGTCGATGAGGTTCCCCCGCCTGGGGCGAACATCGTCAGTGGCATGTGGATTTTCAGGGTGAAGCGGCCGCCGGGTTCTCCGCCTGTCTTCAAGGCGCGTTACGTTACACGAGGCTTCAGTCAGCGAGAGGGAGTTGACTTCTTTCAGACCTTCTCCCCTACCCCGAAGATGACCACTCTTCGGGTTCTGCTGCACGTCGCCGCTCAGCGTGACTACGAGCTTCACTCTCTTGACTTCAGCACTGCTTTCCTACAGGGCAGCCTGCACGAGGAGATCTGGCTGCGCCGCCCACCTGGCTTCACTGGGTCGTTTCCTGCTGGTACCCAGTGGAGCCTCCGGCGGCCAGTCTACGGTCTCCGCCAGGCGCCCGGTGAGTGGCACGACACACTGAGGACGACTCTTGCGGCTCTTGGGTTTGCTCCTTCCACTGCTGACCCGTCGCTGTTTCTACGCACCGACACCTCTCTGCCGCCGTTCTACGTTCTCGTGTACGTCGACGACTTGGTCTTTGCTACTGCTGACACTGAGGGACTCGCCCACGTGAAGTCGGAGCTGCAGAAGAGATACACGTGCACAGACCTGGGTGAGATGAGCAGCTATCTTGGCTTGCGGATCACCCGGGACAGAGCACAGCGCACCATTACCTTGACTCAGTCACACATGGTGCAGCAGGTCCTTCAGCGCTTCGGCTTCACGTACTCCTCGCCACAGCACACTCCTCTGCCTACTCGCCACTCGCTCTCAGCTCCACCTTCGGACGAGTCCGTAGAGCCGAGTGGTCCGTACCCAGAGCTTGTGGGCTGCCTCATGTACCTGATGACCTGCACTCGACCTGACCTTGCCTACCCTCTTAGCATTCTGGCACGCTATGTCGCTCCTGGGAGACACAGGAAGGAGCACATGGATGCCGCTAAGAGGGTGTTGCGCTACTTGTGCAGTACGTCGGGCATGGGGCTCGTGCTTGGAGGACGGGCTCGAGTTGTCCTCACTGGTCACGCAGACGCTTCCTGGGCTGACGACTTGGCTACGCAGCGGTCGTCACAGGGTTACACCTTCAGCCTTGGCTCCGGCTCTGTTTCTTGGCGGTCTACCCGCTCGTCTTCTGTTCTCAGCTCCAGCTGTGAGGCTGAGATCTACGCAGGGGCCATGGCTGCGCAGGAGTTACGCTGGCTCACCTACCTGCTGACCGACCTGGGAGAGCCGCCTCGTTCTCCTCCAGTGTTGTACGTCGATAACAAGGCCATGATTGCCTTGTGTCAGGAGCACAGACTGGAGCACAGGACGAAGCACATTGCTCTGCGCTACTTCCTTGCTCGAGAGTTGCAGCAGCGTGGTCAGCTTCATCTTGCTTACGTGGCCACTCGGGCCAACACTGCTGATGTCTTCACCAAGGCACTTCAGCCTTGTGATCATCAGCGTTTCTGTACTGTTCTAGGCCTTGTGCCCATTGGGCCTCACTTGCTTACTTCTTGACTTTGCTTGTACTGTGATCTCTATACATATACCTGCATGCTTACACTTGCTAGGTTGTGATCACTGTATTGCTTGTTCTCCTTTATATAACTTTGCATGTGAACTGGCCTTGTGGCCATTTGCTTGTGCTCAGAATGCGTGGTGACGTCGTGATCCACCCTGAGCTTGCTTTGCCTTTCTTGACTGGTCTTGTGACCTCTTGTTCTCCCCCACTTTGCCTATGGGGGTGTGTCAAACTTATATGCTATAGTCTGTGTAGGCTGTAGTGGGGTAGTTCATATGGGGTACAACACTTCTAGGTTTTCCTACTTGTACCCACCTGCTTGCTAGTTCATTCATTCCTCGCTTTTATTCTCACACAGCACAGGAGGGGAAACCAGAAAATTCTTGAGTTCCTGGAAAGCCGCTTCTGCCTCCTCCCCCCACACGAAATTCCTGTCCTTGTGCAGCAGGTCGGTCAGCGGGCCGGTTATCCCTGCCATATTCGGGATAAACCGCCAGACGTAATTCACGAACCCCAGAAAAATCTGAAGTTCCGTGACATTAGTCGGGGACTTCCACTCCTGTATGGTCTTGATTTTCGCCGGGTCAATTTTAATGTCGTCGCGTGAGATGACGTGGCCCAAAAACTCCAACTCCTGTATAAAAAACTCGCACTTAGAGCCCTTGGTGATGAGTCGATTCTCCTGCAATCGCTTAAACACTGCGTCAAGGTCGCGGAGATGTTGCTCCCGTGTCTTGCTAAAAATGAGGATATTGTCCAATTAGACGATGACACATCGGTCTAGAAGATCCCGGAAAACCCTGTTCATTGTTAACTGAAATGTCGAAGGCCGCGTTCGTGAGGCCGAAAGGCATCACCGTGAATTCGTAACTCCCGTAGCGTGTACGAAACGCAGTCTTGTGACAGTCGTCGGCGAAGACTCGAATCTGATGGTAACCGCCACGTAAGCCAATCTTCGAGAAATAGCGAGCGCCGCGAAGTTGGTCGAGGAGGTCGTCGGTTCGTGGGATTGGATAGCGAGACTTGATGGTCACCCTGTTCAACGCGCGATAGTCGATGCACATGCGAAGCCCGCCGTCTTTCTTCGGAGTGAACAGGATCGATGCTGCGAAGGGAGATGTGCTGGCCCTGATAAATCTTTTCTCCAACAGTGCATCAATTTGACTTCGCAGCTCCTCGAGTTCCGGCTGGGTCAACCGCCACTGTGTCCGAACAGTAGGCTGCGCGCCAGGTTCCAGCTGGATTTTGTGGTCCTCAGGTCTCTCGTGCCGCATTCGATCCTGACCGTCCGTGTTTCCTCCAAAATCGCCAGAGGCGTCCCATCCACGAGGCGAGCGTCAATTTCGGGCAGACACCTTTCAAGTTGCAGCTTGCATTTTTTTGCTGTCGCCAAGTTGAAGAGGCTATGGCTGGCCCCCCCATCGACGAACATTTTCAAGTTATTTTTTAACACCTTGCCAGCGACCAGCACAGGGTGATCCACATGTGTATCCCCGTTATTCGGCCGAGTGCGATCGATTGCATGAATCGGAACCACTACTCGGTGGGGATGGTGGGGTTCGGGCGACGGAGCGCAGTCAGTAAAGGGCCCGCTAATTACTGACTCTTCCCATTTCCCTGCTCCTTCCTGTCGTTCCCCGTCAGCGACGTTTTCTCGTGGTAGTCTTTCATGTAGTGACCCGTCTTCCCACACCGAAAACACGGTCCCTTAGGAGGGCGGTCGGGTGTATGGACGGCGTTGATCGTGGCCCGATGGGTCTGGCCACGAAAGCGGATTCCCTCCCGGGAAGCTGCTCTCGCATACTGCATCAGCGCATCTGTAGACTCCGCCAGCTGTACTGCTTCTAGGAATGATGTCGGGCGGCCCCTGCGAACCTCGTTCTGTATCTCGTATTTGAGGCCGCTGATGTATTTATCCAACCGCTCTGCTTCTGACATATCATCCACTTGGTCGGCGAGGCCCATAAATGACACCGTGTAGTCCTGGACAGATGCCATCTGTGAAAAGGAGAACGCGAATGGATGAACTATGAATGAAGTGAGTACATATAGGAAACCCTAATTGGGTTGTACCCCCTATGGGATACCCCACTATAGCCTACACAACAGCATAAGCTATATAATGTTCTGACACACCCCCATAGGCAAAGTGGGGGAGAACAAGGGGTCACAAGACCAGTCACGCAAAGCACAGCAAGCTCAGGGTGGATCACAAAGTCACCACACAGTCCGAGCACAACGACAAGGCCACAAGGCCAGTTCACATGCAGGAGGACACATATACATATAGAGCTAGACAAGCAAGAGCAGGTATATATATGTGACAGTACAAGCAAGGTCAAGAGGAGAGCAAGTGAGGCAAGACAGGTACAAGACCCAACTGAGTGCAGAAGCGCTGATGGTCACAAGGCGCAAGTGCCTTGGTGAACACATCAGCAGTGTTGGCCTCAGAGGCCACGTACGCAAGTCGCAACTGACCACGCTGCTGCAGCTCACGAGCAAGAAAGTAACGGAGAGCAATGTGCTTCGTTCTGTGCTCCAAGCGCTGCTCTCGACACAAGGCCAGCATGGCCTTGTTGTCTACGTACAGCACTGGAGGAGAAGGAGGCTGCTCTCCAAGGTCAGTCAGCAGGTAGGTGAGCCAGCGAAGCTCCTGTGCAGCCATGGCCCCGGCGTAGATCTCAGCCTCACAACTGGAGCCGAGAACAGAGGACGAGCGAGTAGCCCGCCACGAGACAGAGCCGGAACCAAGACTGAAGGTGTAACCCTGCGACGACCGCTGCGTAGCCTGGTCGTCAGCCCAAGAAGCGTCCGCGTGCCCAGTGAGGACCACTGGACTCCGCCCTCCAAGCACTAGCCCCATGCCCGACGTACTGCACAAGTAGCGCAACACCCTCTTCGCTGCAGCCATGTGCTCTGGTCGGTGTCTCCCAGGAGCAACATAGCGTGCAAGAATGCTAAGAGGGTATGCAAGGTCAGGTCGTGTGCAGGTCATCAGGTACATGAGGCAGCCAACAAGCTCTGGGTACGGGCCACTCGACTCTACGGACTCATCCGAAGGCAGAGCTGAGAGCGAGTGGCGAGTAGACAGAGGAGTGGCCTGAGGCGAGGAGTACGTGAAGCCGAAGCGCTGAAGGACCTGCTGCACCATGTGTGACTGAGTCAAGGTAATGGTGCGGCGTGCTCTGTCCCGAGTGATCTGCAAGCCAAGGTAGCTGCGCAGTTCACCCAGGTCTGTGCACGTGTGTCTCTTCTGCAGCTCGGACTTCACGTAGGCTAGTCCAGCAGTGTCAGCTGTGGCAAAGACCAAGTCGTCGACGTACACGAGGATGTAGAACGGCGGCAAAGAAGTGTCGGTGCGCAGAAACAACGACGGGTCAGCAGTAGAGGGAGCAAACCCAAGAGCCGCAAGCGTAGTCCTCAGTGTGTCGTGCCACTCACGCGGTGCCTGGCGGAGACCGTAGACTGGCCGTCGGAGGCTCCACTGGGTGCCAGGAGGGAAAGTCCCAGTGAAGCCAGGTGGACGGCGCAGCCAGATCTCCTCGTGCAGGCTACCCTGCAAGAAAGCAGTGCTGAAGTCAAGAGAGTGGAGCTCGTAGTCGCGCTGAGCGGCTATGTGCAGCAGCACCCGAAGAGTGGTCATCTTCGGGGTGGGAGAGAAGGTCTGAAAGTAGTCAACTCCCTGCCGCTGACTGAAGCCACGAGCGACGTACCGCGCCTTGAAGACAGGTGGAGAGCCCGGCGGCCGCTTCACCCTGAAGATCCACATGCCACTGACGATGTTCGCCCCAGGAGGGGGCACCGCGTCAACGTATGTGCCTGTGGACTTCCAGGACGCCATCTCTGCATCCATAGCTGCCTGCCACTGAGAGGAGTAGGGACCCTCTACGGCCTCCGCGTAAGAGCGCGGAGTCGGGATGTCTAGTGCATCCGGGTCTCCCTCAGGGGCAAGTAGTACGGACGCGAGATGAGGTGAAGCAGCAGCCAGACACTGGAACTCCTCCTGCCTGTCCTCAAGGACGTCCGTGCCAAGAGCACACTCACCCCCGACGGACGGAGGACAGACAGACGCAGACTCAGCAACAAGACCGGCAGCGTAGTCTAGACGACAGCGAGCAGCAAAGTCGACGAGCTCAGCAACAAGCGCAGACGCAGCAGTGGACTCAAAAGAGGGGTCAGTGACGACAGTAGCAAGGAGACGTGTGACAGTAGGACTAGCAGCACGAAGAGAGTCGGACTCTGGGTCGGTAAGTGCAGGAAGGGAGGACTCAGGAGGAGAAGGCAAAGGGGCACGCAGAGGAGCAGTGGACGGACGCAAAGACATCCGGTGCGTGCCAGGGACAGGAGGAGGACGCTGACGCGAACCGCGACCACTAGCGCGAGCAGCACGAACAGGCGAAGCAGGACGAGACGCAGGCTCACGACGCTCAGCAAGACCTCCAGTGGGACCAGTGTAAGGAGAGGGAGCAGGAAGTGGGGAGGCGGGCTCTAACTGGGACTGTGACTGAACAGGCGGTGGACACGCTGCAGGAGGAGAAAGACCAAGAACCTGCTGTAGGAGTGGAACGAAGTACGGCCGAGGCCGCGCGGCGACTCCAGACACAGCAGGGACAGCACCCTCAGCAGCAGCACCAGCGCCAACAGCACCTCCAGCGGCAGGACCTCCAGCAGCACCAGCAGCACCCGCAGCAGGACCACCGCCAGGAAGGACAGCAGCAGTCTCAGCACCAACACCCGCAGCAGCTCCAGCTCCAGGCGGACCCGAGGGCCCAGCAGCTCCGGGACCAGCGGCACAAGTACCCTCAGCAGCCGAAGGAGCTCCAGCTCCAGCAGTACGTCTCCAGCGGCGAGCAAACCACTCGCGCAGCTCCTGTGGAGAGAGGGGCTCCCGCCGAGACGAAGCACCCGGAGAACCGCCAGGTCCCGCACCGCCAGACGCCACAAGGGGAGGTCCAGTGGCCGCAGGCTCCGCAGCTCCAGGCTCAGCAGCTCCAGACGCAGCACCCCCTGGCTCAGCACCCCCAGTCGCAGCACCCCCAGGCTCAGCACCCCCAGACTCCGCACCCCCAGGCTCAGCACCCCCAGTCGCAGTACCCCCAGGCTCAGTACCCCCAGACTCAGCACCCCCAGGCTCAGCACCCCCAGGCTCAGCACCCACGCGCGTAGCACCCCCAGAGTCAGCACCCCCAGGCTCAGCACCCGCAGCAGGACCAGAGTCACCAGCAACCTCGACCGGCTCGACTGCGTCTACCTGGGACACACCTGAAGGGGCAGGACCCTGAGGGGGAAGGGGGTCTACCGGGGGGGGACCTGGCACAAGGAAGTGCGGTGGCGGGGGGAGGGAAGGAGTGCGGTAGGGGAAGAGGCGGTAGAAGGGGACTGACTCGTCGAACGTGACGTCCTGGGAGGACAGAACACGACGAGAGGAGGGGTGGTAGAACTGCCACCCTGGGGCGTCAGGGGGGAAGCCGAGGAAGACACAGGGAGCAGCACGAGGGGACAGCTTGTCCGCAGACAAGTCGCGGACAAACGCCCGAGATCCCCAGACACGGAACGCAGACGCATCGCCGACCTTCCCCGTCCACAGCAGAGCTGGGGAGGTCTCCGGCCGGGAGACCCTGGGGTGAAGGTTGATCTGATGCGCCGCGTACCGAACCGCAAACGGCCACAGAAAATGGGGGGCAGCCGCATGCATCATGGACGTACGAGCGACGTCCATGACCATGCCAATGCGGCGCTCAGCAATCCCATTTTGCTGTGGAGAGTCCGGAAGCGTAAAGGTCTGGCGGATGCCTCGTGCACGACAGTAGGCTCGCAGAAGGCCAGAGGAGAACTCTCCACCTCGGTCAGAGTGCAGACGCAGAACAGGAAAGTCCGAGCCGAAGCTCCTCCTGAGCCGGAGACGAGCTGCGCGGATCCAGTCGATCAACACCTCAGTGACATCACCCTTGCTGCGCAAGGGGAAGACTGTGGTGTAACGTGAGTAGTCGTCAACCACCAGCAGGAAGTAGCGCTCGTGACCCTGCCCACGGACGCGGGCCGGGCCCCACACGTCCATGTGAAGCGTCTGCAGAGGAGCCTCTGTCGGGGGAAACTGGGAGGAGTGAGGGGCAGCCCGGAGCCGCCCCTCGACACAGGGGACACAGGAAGGTCCGGGTCCCGAAGGAAGGGGAGGGAGAGACCGGGGAAGACCAGAGACAAGGACACGGGAAGCCATGCCCCGAAGACGAGGCAAGGAGGGGTGGCCAAGACGGTGGTGCCACAGGAGAGTCTCCTGAGACAGGCGGCGACACGAGCAGGGGGCAGACTCAGGACCAGACCTGGACGCAGCAGCAAACACCTGACCCGACGCAGCTACCTGGCCAGACGCAGGGACAGGAGGAGACTCAGTGGTCAGGGTGTAGAGACTCGACCCCGGCCGACGCGAAAACGTGGCCAGGTGTCGGCCTGTGCGGGCGTCCGAGCAGTGGGTCACCCGCTGACTCGCAGGAGTAAACTGGTGAACCCCCGCATCCTGCAGGTCAGCACCACTCACCAAGTTCGTCGAGAACGAGGGGAGGTACAGACCAGACAAGGTGCCCGAGGGGGCAGCCGGACACGGGAGGACAGTGGAGAAGTGAGAGAGGACAGGACCCCCAGAGGGGTCAGCCAGGGAGACTGCAACCGGCCGGCCAAGCGGCGTGAGTGTGGTGCGGTCTCGAAAGAAGGAGCGAGAAGCCCCTGAGTCAAGCGTGAAGGTGAGGGAGGCCGAAGCCGACGCAGTACCTGAGAGCGCAGCCTCACCAGTACCTGAGAGTGCAGACGCACTGGCACCTAGAGCAGCAGCCGCAGAAGTACCTAGCGCAGCAGTACCAATGCCCGGGTCGGGCGGGAAACACCGGTAACAGTCACCCTCCTCACTAATAGTCACAGCATACATGGCAGCAAGGATAGCATCAAAGTCAAGATCAAAGATAGCTACGCCAGCCCTAGACAGCTCTCCCCAACAGGGAATCTCACTAGCCTCGGGGAACTGCTGACGCCAAGCGTCCGTCAGGCGGCCAAAGCAGCGCTGGGTGGGGTGGGCACCCCCACACTGCTCACCCGCGCGGTCGCCGGAACGAAGGACGTAGGTGCACGGACCAAAACCCCCACCCCGCTGACGCTGCGTGTACCACTCACGGAGCTGCTGGGGCGGGGGGATGTCCCGCGAACGCTGCTGCTGCTGCTGCTGCTGACGCTGGCCACCACCAGAGCCGCTACGCTGCGGGGCACCACCCCGACCAGTTCCACCCCCTCCGCCACCGCCGCCTCCACCTCCACCACCACTGCTGCCTCCGCTCCCACCGCTGCCGCCACCACCGCCTCCTCCTCCGCTGCTGCCACCGCCACCACCGCCCCCGCCACCACTCCCACCGCCACCCCCACTCCCTCCGCCGCCTCCACCGCCACCTCCACCGCCCCCGCCAGTTCCACCCACGCCCTTGCCCCCCTTGCCCCTGCCAGGGCGGCGTCTCCCGCTAGGGGCAGACGCCGCGCAGACCGACTCAAGACCAAGCAGGTCGGCAGCAGCAGCAGAGGCAACAGAGGGCAGCAGGGGGGAAGGAGAACACCCCTCAAAGATGGGGGTGCGAGGGTCACCACGAGAGGCTCCTACAGCGACGATGCTCTTCTCCGCCGCCAGGAGGGACTTCTCGAGGAGGTCGACAGTGAGAGTGGTGGGACAGACTGAGAGGAAGTGGTCCCTGACTACGCGAAGGGAGTCAGGGAGGCGTGTGACTATGTAATAGAGAGTGATGTACATGGGGGGGGGGGTTCTTGGCGCAGAACTCAGCAGGAAGGGCGGCACGGTAGCGAGTGTCACTAGTGCGGAGGTGCGTAATGAGGTCAGCGACAGTGGGAAAGGCAGCAAGGTCAGGAAAGAGGTACGGTAGCATGAGGCGGCTCAGGGCAGCAGTGGCAGGGGAAGAGTAGCGCGCAACTACAGCGTCGTACAAGGTCTGAGCACTCTTGTACTGACTAAAGTGCGCGCGCTCAGTGGTAGGCAGGTGGCGACGCACAGCAAGACGTGCAGCAGCATCGCGGGTGGCCCACTGAGAGCGAACAGTGGGGTCAGCATCAGCAGCAGGGGCAGGAGAGGCGCCAGAGGTGAGGTCAAAGAGGGAAAGACCGTCCGCCCTATCGCACTGTAAGAACAGCTGCAGGTCGTCGACCCAGACCTCAAAGTCAATGGCTCGACCCTCAGCGTCAAAAGCGAGGACACTAGGGGTAGCCATGACGACGACAGTGTAGTAGTGCAAGCAGTAGGGGAAGGGCACGCAGTAACAGTGGTGCTGTGCTCACCATGCAGGGCAGGTCGGGCGGCTCGGCAGTAGGGCGGCCCGGCGGCTGAGCGGCTCGGCGGCTCGGCTGCTGGGCGGCTCGGCTCCCGGGCGGCTCGGCGGCAGGGCGGCTCGGCGGCAGGGCGGCTCGGCGGCTCGGCTCCCGGGCGGCTCGGCGGCAGGGCGGCTCGGCGGCAGGGCGGCTCGGTTCCCGGGCGGCTCGGCTGCTGGGCGGCTCGGCGGCAGGGCGGCTCGGCGGTCGTAGGCGGCGGGGCCGGTGAGGATAGGCGGCGGGGCCGGTACCGTAGGCGGCGGGGCCGCGAAGTGGGGCGGCGGGGCCGCGTAGGTGAGGGCGGCGGGGCCGCGAAGTAAGGGCGGCGGGGCCGCGACGTGAGGGCGGCGGGGCCGCGAAGGTGAGGGCGGCGGGGCCGCGTAGGCAAGGGCGGCGAGGCCGCGACGTGAGGGCGGCGGGGCCGCGACGTGAGGGCGGCGGGGCCGCGTAGGTGAGGGCGGCGGGGCCGCGTAGGCAAGGGCGGTGGGGCCGCGACGTGAGGGCGGCGGGGCCGCGACGTGAGGGCGGCGGGGCCGCGTAGGCAAGGGCGACGGGGCCGCGACGTGAGGGCGGCGGGGCCGCGACTTAAGGGCGGCGGGGCCGCGTAGGTGAGGGCGGCGGGGCCGCGACGTGAGGGCGGCTGGGCCGCGACGTAAGGGCGGCGGGCTCGCGTAGGTAAGGGCGGCGCAACGGGCCGCTAGGGGCGACACGGAGGGTCGCTAAAAAAAAGGAAAGCGCGCCTCGGGGCGCGCTTCGGTGGGCCCTAGAAACAGTCCCTAGGAGGGGACCTGCTCTGATTCCATGTGAAAAGGAGAACGCGAATGGATGAACTATGAATGAAGTGAGTACATATAGGAAACCCTAATTGGGTTGTACCCCCTATGGGATACCCCACTATAGCCTACACAACAGCATAAGCTATATAATGTTCTGACACCATCTGCGACCATGCACGCAGCTTCATGCGAGGTTGCTCCGAGGCGGATACGTGCTCGAAGCGATCTCGTAACGCTGCGCCCCACTCCTTCCACGTGCGTATCTTGGTCACTCCGAAGATCGATTATGCCACTTGATTAGTTACTGTTGAGGTCCCGTCTGCCGCATGCGTCACACCTGTCGGGGTCCCCGTTTCCAAGGCCCGGCGCCACCACTCAAGCGCTGCGCCTCGAAGTAGCGAAACCACGTAATTAATACGCGTGGCATCGTCGTTCACACCTGCTGCAGTAAAAAAGACCTCAACACCGAACAACCACCCCTTCACTGTAGTCGTTTTGTCCGTATGATTAAACGGGGGTGGGTTGACGGGTTTAATCTTGATCGTCGTTACTGCAACTGGCGCTACTGCCGCTCGTTGCCTGTCCTCCTCTTCGAAGTCACGTGTGAGAGCGTCCAAAGGGTTGCTCACCGCTTGACTGTTGCCCTCGCCTTCGTCATCGGGCGACTCCTGGCGCGCATGAAGTTTCTCGCGACAACACTGGATGGCTGCGACGTACTGCCGGGACGTGATTGGCTGCGACGACACAACCCCGTCATCGACTGGATAACGGGATCGTGCAGCATCAACAAGCACGGGGGGCTAATTAAGTTGCCTGCATGGACACCTGACTACATCCAAGCCCCGTGCGTCAAAGCTATCATTATAGCTCGCCACTTCAACAAGGGCGCGCAGCTGTTTGCTGTTTGCTTACGCGAGTTGGCAGTTGACACCGACGGAAAAGACATCGAGAAGCTGTGTGCAGCTGTACCACCGGATTTAGCGGAGCTGATTCGGCGCTACCCCGACATTTTCTCCGACGACCTGCCACCTGGACTCGCGCCTGGCGTAGCTCGGCGTTTTCTCCACGCAGTGTTGTCACTTCCGCCATTAATGACTTCATGCCCTCCTGCATCTCTGCCACTTGTGCCATCAGCTTGTTAACCGCCTCCTGATCCATGTGCCTAGCGCTACGTCTGGTGGGCAATCGGGTCTCCGTGGCCTTCAGGCAAATGAAAACACGAACTATCGGAGTCGGGCAGGATTGAATTAACAATCCCTGCAGCCAACCGTCGTGTAGTCACTAAACCAGCCACATCCGTGCCACCAAACTACCCTCGGAAAAGCGGGGTGAACTAGGAAAGTAGCTCTGATACCAGGTGTTATGAGTTGTAAAAGAGAGTGCGCAGGTAAACGAATAACGAGACTGTGATTCAATGAACTGAGAATACAATGAAGGCACAGACTAATGTAGGCGCTAGCCTAGCTAGGAGGGAACCTCGGACGAGCGAGGTTGGGTGCAGGTTTGGCGATGGGAAATGCCGAAGGCGACGCGAGGAGCCTCGGCAGCGTTGAGATCGGCCGAACGTGCAGAGTCCGAAAATTGGGGCTGTACGCGAAGCAGTCAACCCCGATAAGGAATTCGGGAAAATTCCTTACACAACCTTTATACCGTAACAGGTAGGGTATCCAGTCGTACGGAAACGCGTCAAACCCCTACAAAGGTGACAATGCGATTCCTTGCATCACCAAACGCCTATCGTCAAGGATTGCCCGACACAGTCCGGCTGGTACTGTAGTCTCGACGAAAGTTTTGCGAGATACAGTAGTAGTAACCCTAAAAGAATCCGTACAGTCGCAGGAAAACAGGACCATCTCACATGCTCCAAAGCCTATCACTCCACCAGCCGAAACCAAACTACTTCCCCAGTGTCCACCTTATAAGCGGTCCTTATCACGACTCTTGTAGCGAAGCGAGATGACTATGGACGTCAGCAATGGCGGCGACGGCATCGGCGTTCCCAAGGATTCGGCGGTGGTGGCCATGGAGGACGTGTCGTTCATATCGGAGCCGCACATGCACCGCGCCGCCCTCGCCATTATCGCCCTCGGCGGAACCACAGCCTTCGCGCTTAGCCTCGCCGCGCAGTTCACGCGGATATCGGTACGCGCGCCGTTGCATTGTCCGATGAAAGAGCTTAGGAATAGCGGGATGCCAGCGACCTCGAGCTTCATTTACGCGGCGCTTGTTTTTTCTTTAATACGATTCGAACTTTACGGCTAGGTCGTTAATGGAAGGGGCATCGCCCGTGGCCATCGCTGTGACCATCGCTGTAAGTAGAAGGCGCTTTACGACCAGTTACCCATCGCCATAACCACACGCGCTGGATGCCGCTTGCATTCTTCCTCTCTCCCGTGCAATGTCTCGCCTCTCTTTCTCTCGCTCCCATTTCACCGTTTCTCGTACCGTCCGTCCGTCCGTCCGTCCATTCCGTCCGCGCATCACGCATTGGTCGCTCTTCGCGTTCGCTCCTCGAGGCGTAACCCTCCATTCTTCCCGACTACCTCTCAACATCGTCCCGCCCGTTCTCTCCCCTCTCCCCCTCCGCATTCCACCGCACAACACTCATGCCGGCCTTCCTGCTCGCCGCTATTTCTTCATCGAGCCGCATATCGCGAATGCCGTTCCGCACCATCCCGTCGCATCCATCACTCCTCCAAACTGCCCCCCTCCCTCCCCATCCCCCCTCCCCCCTCCCCATCCCTCTCCCATTTTCCCCGTCTCCCTCCCCCGTCCTCCTCCCTTCTGCCCTTCCCCCCCCGCGCTCCCTCGCGCCGGCCGTCGCGTGCAGACGTATTCGATTTTGACGAATCCATGGGGCGCGCTGTACTGCAGCTACCCGCCCTCCGCGGCCACGTGGCTGGCCGTTGCTGCCATCTTCGTGCTGCTCTTCACCGAGGTCAGTCCTTCCCTTCCCTTCCCTTCCCTTCCCTTCCCTTCCCTTCCCTTCCCTTCCCTTCTCGCACGTTGCGTTGCGTTACACTGCTCTCGCATGCGGCAACCCTTGCCTAAAAAGAGAAGAAGGGAGCGAGGGAAGAGGTATCCTTACTTAACCCACCGACCCCCCCATCCCCCCCCCCCTTTCTCCCCACTCTTCCCCAACCCCCCCCTAATCCATTCCCTCCCCTTCTCCTCGTCCGCGCTCCACCCCAGGCGTTTACTCTGCTGACGGGCGGGTCCACGTGGGCGCGGCCGCTGTTCACGCGCCATGTGGGGCGCGGGGAGATGGCGCCCACTGTGGGCCGCCGCTCCCACCTGCAGCTCGCTCTGCTGGTCTTCAACATGTCAGTCGCGCCGGGAGGTGGAGGGGGAGGGGAGAAGGGGGATTGCTGGGAGGACGGGTGGTTTGAGGATGCTTTGTGGAAGGTTTGGGGGATGGGGATGGGAAAAAGGGGAAGTGCGCGGGTGCGAGCAATCATTGGCACGTGGCACATGCATGCATGCATGCTTGGACTCCTGGCTGCTGCTTGCTGCCTGTCCATATGACCACGCCCTTGTGCTCTTACCCAAATGCGTTTGCAGGAGCACTCTCTCCACCCACCCACCCAAAGCATCTCACTTCGCCCTTCTCCCTTTCCTGTTCCAGTCAGCTCCCGTCCTCTCCTTCTTCTATTGCCGAGGTTGGATTTCCCCACGCTGCCTGTCTATCTCCTTCCACGTGGCTTTCTTGCATCCCTTCCTCTCATCACTCCCCATCCCAGCATACGTCCACTCCTGCCCCCCTCCTCGGCCGCCCTTCTCCCTCTCAATCGCATGTCTCTTTTCCCCTTCCAACCAGCCTTCCCCCCGCGCTCTTCCCCCCTCTCCACCTTTTCCCATCATCCCACCCCCCCTCACGGCCACACATCTACATCCGCACGCCCTCCCATCCCGCTCTCCCTGCAGCCTCTTCTTCCTTGCATCCGAAGGGCTCCTGATCGCAGCGGCCGTGGAGAATTCGTTCCACATCTCCTCTGTACCATACTCCACCGACATCAACACCATCATGTACTGCAGCACCGTCAACGAGGCCGTCTTCATCTCTGCGGCTGTATTTGCTGCGTTCTCCGCTGTTCTCATGGTTGCTTATTACATTCTGGCGATCAAGGCGAGCCAGGATACGTGGCTGCGGCACTATGAGCCCGCGCCTATGGTGGTCGATATGGAGGCGTTTGGCAGGGACGCTGCGCGGACCACTGTTGCGAGTATTCACGGGGAGAACGTGGGGGGCGGGAGGAGTGGGAGGAAGGGCGGGAGGAAGGGGGGGAAGTCGGGGAAGGGCGGGAGGAAGAAGGAGAGTGGGAGTGGGGAGGGTGGTGCGGAGGCGGCCGGTGGGGATGGTGGTGAAGTGTCGGTGCGTCGTGTGGCGTTTGCCACACCGCCGGCGAACTGAGGATGGGCGGCCGAAGAGGACGGGTCAACGTCAAGCTGACAGCCGGGGATGAAACGGGAAGAAATGTTGCGATGCGTGGGGCAGTGGTGTGGTAGGCAGGATGCGGCCCTGCCACACTCTTGCATGGCTGCACCGACTACTGGTAGTCATGCGCTGCATGGTGGAAGAAGTGGGAGGCGTGGTGGGGGGTTGGTTGGGATGCGAGAAGAGTAGAAAGAAGGCGGGGCATGACCATAGGGTTTATATTATGTGGGCACTACACTGGGTTGAGTTAGGTTGAAGGGTGGGTGAATGGGTGTGGTGTGGGCTGAAAGCACAAGGCAGAAGACATGATTTCTTTTTTTTGGTTGGCTTTTATTCAGGATCAATGAAAGGATGTACGTCTTGTGGTGATTCTGGGTGAGGTGTTGCCAGTGACATGTTAGAATCTTTAAAGCTGCAGTATACATTTGTCAGCCGGGTTTAGGGTTTTTATTGTGTGCCTCACAGCTTTGGGGCAACTTTTAAAATTTCAAAAGTTTTTGAACCCAACCTTTCAAATGTATACTGCAGCTTTAACTCTTATACCACTCTTCATTGTGTGCTCGACGACTGACTAGTAGCGAATTGTGAAACGCTCGATGAGGCGCAGGCGACCCAATCAACGCTTCACACGTGCTCTGCGTTTCGCCGCTCGCAGAGGTTGCGTGTTTCACCCTTTCCCTTCACTTACAGGGTAGTTCCTCCAGATAGGTTGACTGAGGTGCAGCACGATATTGCGGAGTGAAGGCCAAAGCTTTCATCTTACAGCCATTCAGACCATACCATCAGCATACCATCAGACCATACCATACCAAAGGTTCGACATCAAGCCAGTCAAATCGCACATATATCAGCAGCACTTGAATTTACGCTGTTTCTGTGGGGCGTCGAACGTGTGTGTTAGTTAGTCCGTCGTCAACCACTTGTGTTTAGTTGCGTGCCCCCTCCGCACTTACCGCGCGCGCACACGAGATTCGTCGGAACAGTCTGCGTGATCCACATGACCCGGATTATCCGGCCCCGCAATTCCCATGGCCGTCCTCCGCCCGCTGCAGCTGCCGCAACCGCCGCCTCAGCCGCCGCCGCAGCTGCCGCCGCAGCCGCCGCTACCGGCGTCGCAGGGAACGCTGCGGGCGTTAGTGGCTTAGGCGTCGCCAGGGGGTCTGTCGTCGCCGGAACGTCGTCGCACACAGGGGGTCAACCTGAGCCGTCGCAGGCGGTTGGCGAATCAGTTTTCCCCGTCGCAGGCAGGCCGGCGACCAACCCGGCGACTCAATCACAGGGATTGGCTCGAGTTACGGATTCGCGCGATTTAGACAGTCGCACGACAGCAGTCCGAGGAGGAGGAGATGTTGCAGGGGGGCGGGTTGCCAGCTCGTCGTCGTCCTTGTCGCAGGCACAGTCGCAGTCGCCGTCGCAGTCACCATCGCAGTCGCCGTCGCAGTTGCAGCCGCAGTCGCAGTCGCATGACCACTCACACTCGCGAAGCGGTGCTTCTGCGGAGTCGGGGCGAGGGAAGCAAGAAGCAGCGGCAGATGATAGAGACGATGGCGAACAAGTAGCAAGCGGCGGGAGAGGGAAAGCAGCGGATAGGGGAGTGGTCGAAGCGGAAACGGCGATTGGCGTGAGTGCAACGGGGGAGCGCACGGTTGGGGTGACGGGGGGTAGCAGAAAATGGGGAGAGGGGAAGGGGGAGGAGGAGGGAGCGCGAAGAGAGGAGGCGGGAGAGGTGAAAGAGGAGGGAGAGGAGAGAGAGGAGGGAGAGAAGGAGAGGGAGAAAAAGGAAGGGATCGAGCTTTCTGGTGCGGGACAAGAGGATGACGTCTGGTCTGGGAACGATGTAGCAGCAGGTGATGACGTGGAACGGGGAGTTTCCCACGTGTCAGACGATTCTGACGTGGCGGCAGCATACAGCCGCATGCTGCAACTGGTGTCGGAGCTACAGCATCCCATCCGCACCCACGTCAGCAGCAGCAGCGGCACAAGCAGTGCTGCTGAAGATGAGGGATGCGGGGAGAGGGGGAGGGTTGCAGCGGAATCCGCAGCAGCAACCGCAGCGGCACAAGAAGAAGCGGCAGCAGCGACAGCAGCATCAGCATCAGCAGCAGTAACGGCAGCAGCAGGAGTAACAGCAGCAGTTGCAGAAGGGACGGCATCAGCAGCAGAATTAACATCATCATCAGCAGAAATAACAGCATTAACTGAAGCAACGGAAGCAGCAGCATCAGGCGTGGGAGGACGGGCAGAGGATGGATGGAGAGGCGAAGGCGATGTCAGAAGCGGCAGCATTGGAGAAGGCGAGGGAAGGGGCGTGGCAGTACAAGAAACAGTTTATGATGTATCAGGCATTACTATCGGTGCGGCTCACCTTGCTGGCAGCAACCAGAACCAGAACCAGAACCAGAACCAGAACCAGAACCAGAACCAGGAGCCACCACCACACTGCAGCAGCAATACTGACGCTGACAAGCACCCTGCTTCTTGTGCTGGCGAACCGGCTAGGGATTCATCTGCGGTGAATCACTCCGTCACTGCTTCAACCTCACAGGGTCCCGTGCGTGCTTCTGCACATGAATCAGGTTTGTGTGTGTTGCTTAACCGGAGCACAAGCGGGGGGGGCAGTGCTGTTGCAAGCGGCGGTGCAGCAGCAGACGTGGCAGCAGCAGCAGCAACAGCAACAGCGACAGCATGTGGTGATGTGATATCAGCGATCTTCTCTTCCTCCCCATCCTCGTTACCAGCACCATCATCAGCATCACTCACGGCAGCAGCAGCAGCAGTGTCATCCCCTCCGCGTGCCATGTCCCCCAGCAGCCCACGGTCGGAGGGCAGTGAGGAGAGGGGGTACAACAGTGCAGACGAGTATGGCTCCCTACTGCCTCCGATTGCGTCTGCACCACCTATGCCTGCTGCCGCTGCTGCTGCTGTGCCAAGGGGCATGCAGGTGAACATTCGTTATTCCCTCTCGTTCCACCACTCCCTGCATGTTCCACCACGCACTTCCGGTTAGATTCCGTTTCCTTTTGTACACCCTGTCTTTCATTGCAGCTCCCCCGTTTAACCCCCACACTCCTCCATCTCTCTCTCCCTCTCTCCCTCTCCCTGCCCCAAATTCCTTCCTCACTTCGAGACGTCTTAAGAGTTAGTCTTTCCTCATCACATCCTCCACTCCACTCTCGCCTCGCCCTGCCGTCTTCTTTCAGTGTTCCTTCCCAACTCCAAACCCCCATTCCCTACCACCCCTCCCTCGCTACCTTTCCGGCAGCCCCCACCACACAACAAGCACCAGCAGCAACAACTCCAGCGGCAGCAGACTCACCAGTGTGGAGACAGGGGCGGGGAGGGGGCCGGGGAGGCGGAGGAGGCGGAGGAGGAGCGAGCGTTTGAGGCGCGGGTGTGGCGGGAGTGTCACCTGCGAGTGCACCGCATGGCAGCGGACGGCAACTGCTTGTTCCGTGCTGTGGCCCACCAGGTGCTGGGGGACGCTGCCTTTCATCGTGACCTCAGGCACCTGTGCCTGGATTACATGGTGCGTGCGTGTGCGTGGTTGGGGGGGGGTGTTTCTTGGGTGTGAGTGGGTGAGCCTGGTGGATGTATGGTGGGTTGGGTGGGGGGGGCTGCTGTGGCCCACCAGGTGCTGGGGGACGCTGCCTTCCATCGTGACCTCAGACACCTGTGCCTTGACTACATGGTGCGTGTGTGGGGGGTGGTGGGTGTGTGAGTTTGTTGGTGTGAGTAGCAGGTTGGAAGGTTTGGCGGGTGCGGCGCGGGTGTGTGGGGTTGCTGTGGCTCACCAGGTGTTGGGTGACACTGCGGCGCTGCCTTCCACCGCGACCTCCGGCACCGTGCCTGGACTACATGGTGCGTGGGCTGGGGTGGTGGGTGTTTGGAAAAGGGGAGGGGAGGTTGGTGGGTGTATGGTGCGTGTGGAGCGGGTGTGGGGGGTTGCTGTGGCGTGGCCCACCAGGTGCTGGACTGGACGATGCTGCCTTCCACCGCGACCTCAGGCACCGTGCCTCGACTACATGGTGCGTGTGTTAAGGGGTTAGGGGGAGTGTTTGTGGCGGGGCGGGAGGAGAGTGGGTGGCTGTGAGGTGCGTGCGTGTGTGATGTTGTGCTTGCTTCGCGTCCCTTGTGCCCGAGAGTACAGTACAGCGTGCACCGCTCTCTTCTCTATCCCCCGCGCCCCCACACTGCTCCGCCTGGCAGGAGAAGGAGCGGGACCACTTCAGCCAGTTTGTGACTGAGAGCTTCAGCGCATACTGCAAGCGCAAGAGGCGCGACAAGGTGCGTGCTCTGGGTGCAGGGAGGGAGGGAGGGAGATAGGAGGGGAGGATAGGCGGGGGGGTATAGGCGGGGGGAATAGGAGTGGGGAATAGGCGGGGGGGAAAGGAGGGGGGGATAGGAGGGGGGGATAGGAGGGGGGGATAGGAGGGGGGGATAGGAGGGGGGGATAGGAGGGAGCGAGATAGGAGGGGGGGATAAGAGGGGGGATATGAGGGAGGGTGATAGGAGGGGGTGATACGAGGGAGCGAGATAGGAGGGGGGGATAGGAGGGAGACAGGAGGGAGGGAGGTAGGAGGGAAGGAGGGAGAGAGGGGAGTGGACTGGGGGTGTTTGAAGAAGGTTGTTACCGGGGGGTTGTTACCGGCATAAGAAGGGAAGATGTTGTAGGAGAAAGTGTGAGATGATAGATGCTAGACACCTGATGCTAAACGATAGACGCTAATCCCAGTGGTACAGGAAGCGGGTGAGCGAGCGAAGATGTGGTCTCATGGTCGAATGGGCCATCCATGGCTGCTGCTTGCGTGCGTGCGTGCGTGCGTGCGTGCGTGCGTGCGTGAGTGCCGTGCATGCCCGTGTGTGCTCGCTCTCTCAGGTGCATGGTAACAACCTCGAGCTGCAAGCTCTAGCGGAGCTCTTCAACCGCCCCATCCACATCTTCTGCTACTCCACAGGTCCGTGGGTGGCTGTGGGGGGCTGTGGTTGCTTGGGGTATTCGGGTGTGTGCCGTTTTTTCCTTCTCCTCTCCCTAGTTTCCCCCCATCATTTGGTTCCTGGTCCCGCGCCCCCTTCCCCTTTCTCCCCCCCTCGCGCCTCTTCCCCCTATTCCCCTCCCCCCCGTTTCCCACCTCAACATATCCCATCCCCCACCCCCCCTTCCCCCTCCCTCTCATTGCCCATCCCCACCGCCCTGACAGAGCCGATCAACATCTTCCAGACGGCGTACGACTCGTCGCTGCCGCCCATCCGGTTGTCGTACCACCGGCGCCGCCACTACAACTCGCTCGTCGATCCCTCTCAGCCCAACACTGGCGTTGGTCTGGGGCTCAGCGCGCTGCAGGTGAGCTTCTGAGAATTCTCAAAAAGTCGCTGCCGCCCATCCGCCTGTCGTACCACCGGCGCCGCCACTACAACTCGCTTGTGGACCTCTCTCAGCCCAACACTGGCGTGGGGCTGGGGCTCAGCGCGCTGCAGGTGTGTGAAAGAAGGGTGGTTCTGAGACGTCTCAAAACCATCACTGGCGTGGGGCTGGGTCTCAGCGCGCTGCAGGTGTGCTAACACCGTGTGACAATGCAACGAGATGACTCCTGAGTCGACTCAAAAGTCCTCTCAGCCCAACACAGGCGTGGGGCTGGGGCTCAGCGCGCTGCAGGTGCCCCAAAAAGAGGGGGGAGAGGGAGAAGGTGGATGGATGGAAGGGATGTAAGGGGGCGTGAAGGAGGGAGGGAGGGAGGAGTGACTGATAAAGGGGTTAGGGAGTTTTCCTGGGCAATGGGAGAGGTAATCGTGTTAAGGGAGGCTGTATGAACCGTGCATGCTTGCATGTGTTGCTTGCATTGCACTTGCATTGCACTTGTAAGGGGAAGCTCTTCTATAGCAGGTATCTGAACAAGATTCACATGGTAAATGAGCTGCACTTGGGCAGCGGAGAATCTTGCTCTCAAAAAACATTTCTCTTTCTCTTTCTACACCGTGCCTCACCACACCACATCCCAATCCACCAAATCCTACTACTCCCCACCCATTCGCACCCAACCGCACCACGGCAGGGCGGGCAGGCGCCGCCATCAGCAGTGAAGCAGGCGATGCAGGAGCAGCAGGATGCAGTGGTGGAGCAGGCACTGGTGTGCGAGGCACAGGCGAGCTCCGACCGCCACCTCACAGAGGAAGCTCTGGAGCTCGCTGTTATGGAGGCCAGCTACAGGGAGTACGTGCAGCAGCAGCAGGAGGAGCAGCGGCGGCAGCAGCAGCAGAGGGGTGTTGCTGTATCCTTACCAGGCTATGTTCGGCCGCTTTGCCCCGTTCCATTACGTCCTCTGCCTGCTCCTGCCGCCCGCTCATCTTCTCCATGGCAATTCACCCCTCCGTCCTCGTCTGACCTGGATTTTCCACCATCATCATCGTCCTCCTCCTCCTCCTCCTCCTCCTCCTCCTCCTCCTCCTCTCTCCGGCCTCCTGCTGCTGCATGCGGTAAGTGCCCTGTGCTTGCTGCCTGCCTCGTGATTGGTTTTGTATGGGGTTTGTTTCCCCGTGTTTTTATTTTGCCGTACAGCACCCGTGCTTGCCTCCTTTGCTTGATTGTTTCGTTGCCTGCTCTTTCATGAGTATGCTTCCATGGCTGCAACTATCTCTGTGGTTCCACAACTCAGCACGTCTTTAAATCTTGATGAGAAAATGTGAAGTGTGTTTTTCTGTGTTGCAGCCCGGAATGCAGCAGCAGGAGCAGCAGCAGCAGCAGCTGGAACAGGAGCTTCCACCCCCTCCTCCCGCTCTCGCTCTCCCTCTCCTCCCACTGACCTGCTTCCACATCTTCCCTACTCCGCTTCACCTACGAGCAACCCCGGCACCACCACCAGCAGCAGCACTAGCACCCCGTTCGTTCCATCCACACCTGCACACCACCAGGATAACAGCCAATACTCACGCACCATGCCACCTCCTGCTGCTGTTGTTGCTGCTGCTGCTGCTGCAGTCGCAACGGCAGGCCCTGGTTGCAGCAACAACTGTAGCAGCAGCGGTGTAGACACTGGTTTGGGCAGTGGCAGCAGCAGCAGCAGCCGCAGCAGCAAGGCGGAATTGGCCACTAGTAGCAGCAGCAGCAGCAGCAACAATAGTGCAAGGACTAGCAACAGCAGCAGCGGCTGTAACCAGCAAGTCTGCAACGCATCGTCAGCGCCGCAGCCAACATGTGCCCGAATTCTTCTGTCCATGGGCTTTCTCGAAACAGCAGTGGCACAGGCTGTCAGCTTGTTTGGCGAGGACCTGGATTCGTGCCTGTGCTTTCTGCTGCAAATAGGGGCTGAGACACATGCCACTGCGAGGCAGGCAGATGAGCTTGATCGCAAGGGCAAGGCAGCACAATAGGCTGCTACAGTATGGTGGTTTGGTACGTAGTGAGCACTAAGGTACACGAGCACTTGCGTGCAGCAGAATCTGGCACTTGTACTAGGTACCCTGCACACATATGTTACGACAACGTAAAGCCGATGTCAGTGAAGCACTCGGATAGGCAGCACAGGCGTTGGGGGTGCTGTGCATTGGGGTGTGGTCAGTATGGAAGGCAAGCTCTCAAGGGGTACCGTATGGTATGGATACTGCAGCTTGTTGTACATAAGAAAAGCAATGTGTGTGTTCCGATAAAGCCCAAGCAGAGGCAGCTTCATTGTTTGTGGACAATTGATTCGATTAGTTGCAGGAGTAATGATGGTATAGGGGCCACGTTTGATTACACTTGCAGTGCATGTACCGGGATGCACGCCGTGCCACCGAAAATATGCGGTAACCGCTGCCTGAAATGTTTCTAACCACCACATGTGGTGGCGTTGGATGATTACGTGCTGCGCCTGTCCTGGGATCTAACGCCTCAATATGAGGTGCATCTGAACTGTAGATGTCTGCAGCTCTGGTTGCTCTCCACTGAAGGTCTTCTGACAGTATATTGGGTGATTGTGGTGGTGTCCATGTATTCCGTCACTTATAGCACCACAAGCAAATGGTATCATTACATAAAGAGGCAAGGATCCACTTCAGAGATTATCTATGCATTCACACTAGAATGCAACCCAGGGTAGTGTGACGAATAATGATTGTGCCATAAAACTCCACCGATAAAATCTGCAGTAGTGTACACGTCTCTACAAGACATCCACCAATTACTTTTTCAGGATTCCGCCCTTGTTCTCCAGATTCCATCCCCCTTGTTTGTTTCTCCCTAGAACCTGCCGTTAGCTTTCCCTGACACCCTCGCCTGACCCATTGGGTGCTGCTGCAGCAGCATCACCACCCATGGCAGCCATTTCCTGCTGCGGTGGCGGGTTTAGACTGACCCCCTCGTCCAGTGCAGGCAGGCGGATCACCATCTCCCTGTGCTCCTGGCACAGTGCACATGGGTGCAGGATGCAGTGCACGCAGCACGGGTCGCACGGTGCGTTCTGGTTGGTTAAGAAAGGGGGGAAAGGGGACAGGTGGGAGGAACGAGGGAGGTGAGAGTGTGGGGGAGAACCGTGGGAGTGCGGAGAGGAGGTGGGCGGGGGCAGCAAGATGGAAGGGAGGGGATTTGAGGGGACGCGAGGGATCCGAGTGAATGGGAGGGAAGAAGGGGCGATGAAGGGGGATGAGACGGGGTAAGAGGAGAAGAGAGGGGATGGCTAGGGGTGAGAGGGATGGGAAGGATGCGAGGAAACGAAATGTGGACAATTGAGAAAAATGACGGAGGGAGGAAAGCTGCGAATAATATGCACAAGTGGGTCCTGAGGGTGGAACACAATGGCGCAGGACCGAGGTCACAATGGTGGCAGGTCAGAGAAAGTTTCGAGACGTCTCAAAACAATATGAACAAGTGGGTCCTGAGATGGGCCCAAAGGGCGGAATACATTGGCGCAGGAAGGAGGTCACAATAGTGGCAGGCAGGTTAGAGAAAGGGCCGAGCTTGCAGTATTCAACTGTCATCAAGATTCTTCTTTAGATTCTCCTTCTTGTGTTGACATCATGGTTCGATAACCTCTGTTACTACTTGTTCACTCAACCTAGTTCTCCGCTGTCCATTCCTCTACCCCCCCTGTCCGCCACACTTTCCACAGTCCTACCCCACAGCCCTTTTCCCTCCCAGTCCTACCCTCTCAACTTCCAAACCAAGCCCCTCCTTTCCACCACGCGTCTTCCTTACCCTCTCCGCTCCCTTTCCACCCCCTTCCCCCCCTTCCCCCGCCCTTCCTCGCCCTTCCCCGCCAGCACACACCTTGAGGTGGTATTTCTTCTGCAGCTCTTGTCGGAAGAGCCCCGTGTAGATGCCGCACATCCACCACGAGAAGAAGAGGGTTTCCCCCAGCAGGAAGAGCGTCTGCGGGTCCAGCGTGATGTACGCGGGGCAGCACAGCAGCGCCGTGCCCAGCGCCACGCCGCCCTCGATGCACAGCACGTGGCACGCGCACGCCGCCGACCACGGGATGTCGTCGCGTATTGCCTCCACGTTCTTTCCGAAGAGGACGCACGGGCAGAACAAACCTTGGATACCTGGTGTGGGGCGCGTGGGGCGCGTGGGGGACATGGGCAGTGTGGGGAGCGTGGGATCGGAGAGGTTTGAAGCCGATGAAACCTCGTGTGGGAAGGACAGGGGATGAGGGGTGCAGGAATGGCAGCGACGGTAGATCCCAGGGCGTCACAGAGACAGCAGATCGGCATGACTGGGAGGAAGGCAAGAACGAATCAAGGAGTGCGCCTGTCGCATGGACGCCAACGTCACGGGACGAAAGAAGGCTCACGGCACGGTACGTACAGCTGCGTTGATCCTTGAAGCACGCGAATATGCCCGTGCTCCACGGCTCGTCTTGAGGTGGCTCGTACGACTGCGGCAGGATTTGGCCGCACTCGAAGCACCGCTGCACATCCAGCTGTAGTGATGAGAAGAGGAAACGGGGATCGGACGGCGAGTAAACGTACAGGTTAGGTGGAGAATGGAGATGGATAAGGGCACAGATTTTTTGACAGCAATCTACAGCATCGCAGAGCCTTTCAGGATGGTCAAAAATCAATATCCATTCTATTCGTGCTTGCATGTGACCTTGATTCATACGTGTGCTATAACGATGACCAGCTATGTGTGTTCCCGTTCGACGGTTATTCGGAAGACCTTGAATTGCCTCAATTGGGTCAACATCCCTAAACATCTCAAGTATGACCATTACCAGCACACCGAAACGGAGATCGGAACCTCCTGAAGGGCCCACCCAGTGGACAAGACCACTCAGTGATCAACAAAGAGCAACGATAAGTTGAGAGCACCGGTGCATCCGAGGGAGCACGGTGCACCGGACGATTTTGAAGCACCTGTGGAAATCGCTAGGAGTATGGCGTACCTGCGGGACCTCCACGGGTTGGCTGAGCTCGCCGGGCTCCGTGTCTGGTTGGTCCGTGATGTACTCCTTCTTCAGCTTCACGTACTGCGACGGATTCGATGCGTCCGATGACATTTTGACCGATCTCGCTGGCGGAATTTGACAGATCTAGATGCGGTAAAACGGTCGAACCGGGAAATGGAGTAGGGGAGTTACTGGTGGCTGTCTAAGCGATCGACAGAGCGTGTTGTGGTTTCAGATTGGATTGTGTTACGCGACGTCCGGCTGTTTAGTGCTGTGTGGGGATGTGTGACGCTGCGAGATTCGTGAACGTGGTGTTGTTGGTCGGTAAAGTAGCTGATACGTATCTGGCAAGGAATGCCTCGAATCAAAAATGACTTCTGGTGCCAATGAGGAAATGCAGCGCCAGGGGTGCAGCGACAGTGGTGGACTGCTTCTCTCTCCCGCTAACTGAGAGGATTACGTACAGGCCGCTGACTGCGGATATTACGTAAACGGCTTCTAAGTGAATTTTGGGTATGAGCACAACACAAAACCGTTCTCAGCTCTCTTCGCTCCTCACTTGGCTCAACACCGGGATCTATGGGACTGCTGGGCTCGATTATTGTTCTAGGAAGAACCTGCGTGATTCAAGTTTGGTGGTCAATGACTCCGAATGTTGAACCTGAGGAATCTAGGGAGGGATGTTGAACAGACGGTAAGGGCTGTCGATCGATTTGGGGTACCCGGTCAAAACCGGAGGCCCGTAATTTACAACCCTAAATTTAGCAGGTTTGGGCCGAAACTCGGCCCTTTATGCTTCAGGGATGGAAATATCCACACTTGGATTCAATAACAATGTGTCAATGTACACGAAATATAGGCAACCATTTGATTCAGAAGCAGTTAGGCTGAATGAATTGCGTTCACTTAAAGCTTAGAGCCAAGAGCTTAGAGTCAGATTCATGCTGTTTTTTGTGATTGGCACAACGACGAACTAAAAATTCGCCAGATTGGATGCAACCAGGCTGGGTGTAGACCAGATAGATCGAGGGAAAGGGGGGGGGGGGGGGGGGTTGTTCCAGGGCTCGCTGGCCCTAGACACTCAGGAATAATCCCCAAAATGCCCTGAAATAGCTCCTTCGTGGCGAACCTAGCCCTTGAATTAAAGGGCTAGCAGGGGAAACGCTCTGCAAGCGACAGCCCGGCACGGAACTCTGACGGACCGGTTTTGTCAATTGGACAGTCAGGAATTGCACGGCAATAAATGTCACATCAATGAACCAGGATTGCTTCGAGGGCAGTTCCCAAGGAGATGGGAAGGCACAATTCTCTGCCATGGCATGTAGCCGTGGCGCAAACAAGGTTGGGCAATGGGTCAGTCAGATGCCGTGTGCGCGGGAAACACATTCGTCTGCTTCCGAGCCTCCTTTGATTGGCCGCGTGAGGTGTTCGAGTTCTGGCCCTCTTGATGCTGGTACAGTGTGAATGGGGCACCCCTTTGCAGGGCGTTTTACCTGGGGAAAATATGTCAATGGTAACTTACATGGGGCATTATACCGCGTACGGTAACGATTTCAACGCGTTTGGTAACTCGCTTAACACGTTTGGTAACTCGCTTAACGCGTATGGTAACCACACACTAGCAGCCCATCACGCGAATGGTAACTAGAAGAAACCCTCGCCCAAAATGACCCTGATTCTGGTTTTTTCCCGCTCGAATTGACGAATTGACGAATCTTGAAGCAGAAACCTCTGACACACTCTCCGAGATTCTGGCACATTATTCCGAAATTCTGACACACTTTCCGAAATCCTGACACACTTTCCGATTTTCAAGCTAATTGCAAAAACGTAAGTGTTGTGAAAACAACTGTTCTTACATAACTGATATTTTGGCGCTCTTTCCGCAAACTATTTGTACTTCATTCTATCGTGCAGCCGGGGCAAACAAATCTATACCCCTTTCAGATGGCAAATGAATTTGAGAGGCGACCCTAAACTCCTTGCGAGAAGGCGTTTATGGTTCTTTTAGAAACAAATGAAAGATGTAATTCTAAAGAGGTGTATTTTTCCCACATGCAAATATTTCCCAACGTTGCAGTAATTACAAAACAAAAAATGTAAAAGCCCCGAGGTCCTTTCGGGGAGTGTTTTTTATTATCATTTTGCAAGTTCGCAATCATGCTATCAAAAATATGATTTTAACCGCTTTTGTACGAGCTACTTATATATTTAAAACGGCTCTGAAACTTTTTGGTCCGTGGTAATAGAACAAGTGGGGTCCTTCAAAGTCGCGGCGGGACTTGTTCAAAAACGATAAAACTGTGCGTAAAAACTTTCAAATTCGATAAGTTCCTCGTTGTCAGGATCATTTCGGCGGGAGTTTCACGTAGTTAGGACGTGGCCCAGACCGCCTCTGATCGCCCCGATCAGAGGCGATCAATCAATTCCAGGAAGCCCCGAGGCCAATTTCAGGCAATCAGGGGCAATCAGTTGATCGCGATCAATTGATCGCCCCAACTCGATCAACCGCCTCAAACACCCCAATCAATCACAATCACACACAATCAGTCACGATCACTTGATTGCATGGAATTGGGGATCTTGGCGACGCCCGCGAATAAGTTACAGTTTCTCGTTAAGCTCGTCAAGAAGTCGCGCATGCATCTATTAAAGTGGAATTTGCGATATTACATGGAAACATAAATTCGCTACGCCTGCGCTCTCGCCAAAATTGGGGCGAAAGGGTAAGGAAATGCTGACACGCTTGCGGGGCAGGCGCCTTGAATGTTCTAGGAATATCAGTCGTGATCGGGCGGCGCGAGCAATGCAATCACAAGCAACCCGATCAGATCCGCCCCGATCAGATCAGCGCCGATCAGGGGCGGTCTGGGCCACGTCCTTACCATTCGCGTGATGGGCTGCTAGTGTATAGTTACCATACGCGTTAAGCGAGTTACCAAACGTGTTAAGCGAGTTACCAAACGCGTTAAGCGAGTTACCAAATGCGTTGAAATCGTTACTGTACGCGTTATAGTGCCCCATGTAAGTTACCATTGACATATTTTCCCTTTTACCTGTTGAGAAATTACGAGAAAAAGGGCTATACAGTGAATATTTCCAACAATTCAGAACCTTGTTTCTGGCATAAACTCTTTACAGTTTGAATTCGTAAAAATATTAGTGTAAACAAAACTGCACAGCATGTAGCATTTCAGCAACCTTACTTCTCCACCTCCAAATCCACTTTGCATCCTTGCACAGCTTCAACCTCTCCCCTACCTAGACTCGCCTCATCGCCAGCAGCCACAGCAGCTGCTCCACCATCATCACCAGCATCAGCAGCAACATCAGCAATGTCACCATCACCATGCAGACCAGCAGCTGTGCGTTTATCTGTAACATCACCACCACCGTCACCATTAGCAGCAACAGCAGCAACAGCAGGATCAGCAGCAGCAGCAACAGCAGCAACAGCAGGATCAGCAGCAGCAGGTTCTGCGTGCTGCTGCACAAGACCATTCCCATCGTCCCCGACCTCCCCTGCCTCCGCCCTCTCAGCCTGCAGCAGCTTCACCTTCTTAAACTCATCATAATGCCGCTTCCTGTGCTCCCTGAAGCTCGGCGCCACACTCCCCATTGGCTCCTTGCCCTTCCCCTTGTCCCGCCCTGTGCTGTAGTATATGTCCGCATCTGGTGGAGAGGGAGGGAGAAACGGGGCAGGTAACAGGGGGGATTGGGCTTAGGTGGATGGGGTGGCAGCAGAAAGAAACAGGGGAAGTTTCGGGATTTCCTGAAGAGAATGTCAGCCTAGGGAGAAATCTTGGGCTGACAATTAGAGTGAAGGTCGAGATTGTAGAGGATCAGAAGTGAAGAGGGCCAGGGGCATGTACCAAGTAAGGAGGCTGGAGCAGTGCCGGCAGCAACAGCGGCAGCGAGAGTCGCCGGGTCTTTGTATGTGTGGCCTTGCTCCTCCATCCATCCTGCCCAGGGCGGACGGGTGCCATGCCATGCCGTGAGACACATGGTTGGTGCATTGGGTGTTACTTAGTAGACCAGCTGTTAGCTGCTAGTCACCCAACTCAAATTCGAAAACGACATCTTTGCAACCCTGCTCATTGAGAGATCATGGTGGCTTCATGGCATGGTGGCTTCATGGCATGGTGGCTTCATGGCATGGTGGCTTCATGGCATGTTGGCTTCATGGCATGGTGGCTTGCTGGTCTGTTGTGTTCAACGTACGTTCAAACTCAGAGTGATCCCCTTCGTCCTCCGATGAAGTCCACTCGCTCACTCGACTGCTCCCTCCCACCACCGCCGCCACTGCTGCTGCTCCTGACCCTCCTGCCCTTCCTGTGCCTGCTGTGGCTGCACCTGCCGTGCTGCTTCCAGGAAGGTGCTCTGGGTGAGGAAGTGACGGAGAGGGGAGTGGGTGGAAAGAGAGAAACAAATGGAACTGAAGCGAGGGTAGGAGACCGACACACAATTATCATTGCTCCCCTCTCCTTCAATCCCCTCCCCAATAATTCTCTCACTTGCTCCCCTCCATCACTCCCCTCCTATCCGCATTCCCCTTCGCCACTCCTCTCCGCCACTCCTCTCCGCCAGGGGGGCGCGCGCACCTTCCTCGGAGTCAGGTCCCAGGGAGTGGAAGGGCGTCTTGGGCTCGTCGATGCGCTGCCGCGGCGTGCGGTGCTCCTCCCAGTACGCCAGGTTGCCCTCGTCCCATTGCACGCGCCGCCGCCTGGGGGGAGGGGAATCGGGTGGGGGCTTGGGGGAGTGGGTGATGGGGGAAAACCGCAATCCCTGCTCTCTTCACCCCCCACGGCGTGCGGTGCTCCTCCCAGTACGCCAGGTTGCCCTCGTCCCTTTTTTTTTGGGGGGTTGTTTTTTTTTGGGGGTTGCCCTCGTCCCATTGCACGCGCCGCCGCCTGGGGGAAGGGAACGGGGAGACGGGGGGATAAGGGGAGGCGGAGGGGGAACGTGGAGGGAGGGTTGGGTTGCGGTGGGGAAGCGGGTGGGAGCTTGGGGGGGTGGGTGGTGGAGGAAAACCATAATGTAGTGTGTGATGAGGGGGAACACTGAGGCGGGAGGGGGAAGGGGAGGAGGTGGGTGGGGGTGGGGGGAGGGGGGTGGGCGCTTGAGGCGGGGTGGGTGAAGGCTGTTGATCCAGCGATGAAGTGCGTGCTGTGACCGTTGCTTCACCCTGCTCTCCCCTCTCAGCGGGGTTCGTTCATTTTCATACCATTCCTGCTTCCCTCGAGTTCACAGACCCCATGTTCATTATCTCGCATCACACCACTCTATTCCCATTCCGCATTCCCCATTCCGCGATTCCCCAATCCCCATTCCCCCTTTCCATACCGCAAGTTTCCATTCGCTTCCCCCATTCCATCACCGGTTTCCATCTCCATACCGTGCCTTCTTCTTTTTCCCCTGACCACCAATCCCCTCCTGAGATCCCGTCTTCACCTCCTCCACCGCCACCGCCGCCGCCGCACCCGCCTTTTCCCCCGGAACACGCGCCTCGGCTGCACCATCATCACCGCCGCGCGCTGCGCTACTGGTACCTAGAGCAACCGCAGCAGTAACAGCGACCTCTTCCCCCTCTTCCCGGGACCGTTTAGCAGGCGGAATCGCCGCCAGCACCGCCGCCATCTCCGCCTCGCCCTGCGTCGCCGCTCTCTCCCCCGCTTCCGCTGTGGCGGTCTCCGCCGCTGGCGGCGGAGCTTCCGCCGCACCTGCTACACCAAGGAGAGGCTTTTCTTCGTCGTCCGCCGTGTTCACTGCCCCCGCTGCCCCTGCCTCCCCCGCTATGACGTCTCTCGTCGCATCCCCGCACTCCCCGGCCGCCGCCGGACCTGCGGAAGCAGGGATTTGCTGCTCCGACCCTGATTTCCCCGTCATTTAATGCTTGAATTCTCCACTCTCCCTCTTTTCTGGTCAATTTCCGTTCCGACACGCCTTCGATTTTCAACACAAGAGATGTCCGGTTTCGGAATGATCGTTTTGCGTGACCTTTGAATGCAAGACAGGCAGCCGAATTCACGCTGCGGGAAGCGGCAAAGGAAACAAGAGATTGCTGTGTGTGGCGTTAATAGCGCGCAAATAAAGAAGGATGCTGGCGGTGCGAAATTTTCCGAGGCCACTGGCGGTAATCACGGCGAGAATGAATTATTGGTGCAAGTATATCAATCGGCGCACAATATGGGGGTTTAGGAGCGATCTTAGCATTATTGGTGATTGTGGTTGTGCTTGCACGGCAGGGGATGAGAACTGGGGAGGAAATGTGTTGGTCCGATCATCGCTAGTGAGTGCTTCACGATAACGCCGAGTTTTTTTTTCGCTGTAGGCATGAATTCTCGAAGTGGTTATCGCACGTGTGAAGATTCTAAAAAAAAGTTTTATTCGTGGTTGGTGTGAGAAAAAAGCCAACTCACAACGGCTTCCCTTACCTGTCGTGTCAGTCACAAGTTTTTCCACGTCATGCCAGGCTGGTATGCACTCATGCCAGCATAATCTGCAGCTTCGTCAGCACTGAACAAATGCCGTGGAGTGAAATTGAACATTTTCTCGACATTGGCGGCTCGGCCCCCATGGACTAGGAACCCACTAATTTTGCCCTCAAGAGTTTGGAGATAAACGCCCCAAATAGGCCGATGACCTCAAAACACGGGATCCTGACACGTTTAGACTTCTGAAAAGCTTCTTGGTTCGTTTCCCTATTTGAAGTTGTGCCACCCCAGCTAAAAACACCGACAAATTCAAATAGGAATACGAACCAGGAACCTTTTAAATCTTCTAGCAAGTGTCCCTACTTCGAACATTGAGAACACCTGTTTGACACTCTCACTGGCCGCGCTGTGTTTAGCGGCACAAAAATCGGAAGGAAATTATTACAGCTGTTCCACAAATTTCGAAGCTGATCAAAGGGTTCCGATCACATTCTAGGTGTCAACGATCCCCACCCCACCCCACCCAGCATGCATGGGACGCAAGCTGTGGATTTCCACCACACCACCTCGTGAAACGAAACTGTACCCTCCGTCGCACCATTCCTCACTGCGAACCGACCGTCGCACCTTGCTTGAATCAGCCGCCATCTAAAGGCTCCAAGGGGCACCGACCTGCTTTTTTCCTGGAAACCCGTGAGGAACGTCCTTTCGTCCCGACGCGTGCGCTCTTCGTCCAAGCTGTCGCCACCGTGTTAGAACACTTCAAAACAGTCCTTCGCACGGGACCTGCTTCCCACGTCAGATCCTCGCGAGCGTGTTCAGCTAGGAAAATTCATCGTCTCCCGATCCGCTATCTGGGCCTCGCTATCTCTCGGAATATTTCATGGCTTGAGCTCAGCTGTTATTACCTATGTTGTGACTAATCC